>JAHWFP010006348.1:16666-32240 GCA_023313725.1 Lithobius niger
GAGTTTGTTTATAAGACGAGCTGACTTCATTCCAAACTGAGCTGCAAGGTTGAGAACATCATCATCATTAGCTACCTAGAATTGAGATATCTTGTTGTGAGGGTTATTCTGTTTTGCCTGCCTAATCTCTTCTTTCAAGCTAAACTGTGGCCGTCTTAAAGTGTCTGTGAAAAGCTAAGCCTTGAGCTTGTTGTGGTAGTTGTGAGTGTCGTTTAATCGATCGATTAATCGATTTTTGCGTAAATTGAAACTCGATACTGTGATAACGTTAAGTGTGTGTGAGTGTGTGTGTGTGGGGGGGGGGGGGAAATTCCAATCCACTTTCACAAAATATGTTGTAATTTATAGTAATGCTTGAGAATGCAATATATGTATATCTGCTGATGCTTAAGAATTGAATGAGAACTTATTGCACTAAAGAACACACATGACATGCTCTTATAAATGATTTTGCTACAAAAGTGAGGACATTATTTTTTATTTATTATTGTGCAAAGAAAAGAATCTCCATGACGTACCTACGATTTTGCTGATCATACTAAAAGCATGCATTATGGTACACAAGTAAATTTAGCAGTAGAAATAGAACCAGCCATGGATCCCCACTGATATACCACCAAAGCCTCCCCCTCCACAGCATCCCCCCTGTGCACTCCCACGAAGCATCGATGACCAACAAATTCTTGCTGAACATACTAAAAGCATGCATTGTAGCAGTAGAAATCGAATTATATATGGAATTCCATGAGATATACCCCCAAGCCCCTCCAGTGCCTCCGTGTCTATCCTCCATGAGGCTGATGCCCAGCAAATACAGTTCGATTTATAATTGCTAAGAATGACGTGTGTACCAAATTTCATGCTTATTAGCTTTGTCTGCAAGAATTTATTGGATAAGGCTTAGGGAGAAGGAACAGGGGAGTGCTGAGGGTATCACAAGTGAATTTCATAGCTAGTTCAATTTGCAACAGCAGTATTAAGTTGCAAGTCGGGAAAACGTAAGAATACAGGTCGCCTTCGACAAGCAAAAAGCCCCGCAAGATGCATAAAAAGAACAGGATTCGATTTTCAGCCAAAAAACATTCCTTATGGCCTTGTTCACAAGTTAAAACGAATAAAATTACCTGTGGGGAGCACAGGTGGGGGCCTTATGGGGCATCTCGAGGGAGTTCGATTTGGTGACTTGAGTACCAGATTAAATTGCTTTTAACTCGATGTGCATGATTAGCCCAAATTCTGTGCCGTGACAGCTGTACCACACCTGCTGACCGAACCAATGAACCGATGCTCAAGTTTCATGGCAATAAATGTGGACGAGCAAGGAGGGGGATTGAGACCTAGAGATGTTTAAATGCTACTTGAATGCGACTACAAGATTCTTGTTGTTTTTTTTCTTGTTGGGGAAATTTTGCCCTCAGACAGAGATCGCACCAAAGATCCGATTTTCAATTTTTACAGTTTAAAATTAAGTATTAAAAAATCTAACACTCTTTTAACGGTTATTTTTCAGATGACTACAATATTCTTTTTGTTGTTATTCTTGCTAGACAAAAAAAAAAATAACAGATATAAGTATTACCAAACGCTTAAGCGTATAAAATACGGATGTAAACTTTAAAAAACTTAAAGCTCTAGAGAAATAGATGCAAGAAAACTACACGTAAGCCATCAGCGTCGCACAAATCGCTTGTTTTTGGGATGCTGGAGATTCTATTACAGGTATTAGTACGACGATGATTGTTTACATGTATATTTCTTCTATCTGTTCCTTCAGAGTGTTACGTTTTTTTATACTCTTAAGCGTTTTTAAATACTAACGCTTGTATAATTTACAGCGATTTCTATGCATTGACTTTAAACGTACCAAAATAAAAAAGACCAAAATATTAGAGTCGCATGGAATGTAACAATGGTGGGGGTTTGAGGCTTAACAGCATGTTTATAGTTGGGTCATCGGCACCAACCTCAGTCACAGTGCCGTGGTCTGGGTTGCCACTGCACCATACATTATTGAGCTGTTAAACATATCCCAAATCTTGATCTTATCATTCATCTGTTCATCTCCTGCAAAAATTAACAAACCCCAGACAGGAGGACAGACTCATCGACAAACTGAGGTGCTAAGTCTCGTAGAAGATGGAAAAGGCAATGAACACATCAAGATAATGACATTTCACGAGCACATGATGAACCGTTGGTTGGCGGTACAAATAATTACATTAAGGAGGGAATTCCCCCTACCAAAGGAAACTATGTGTTAGGTTGAAGTGACCAACATGTAAACGGGCCAACACCATTACTTTTCGCTGATTGCAGCGACAAGCTGAGTGCCAAACGTGGACAGTGCCTTTTAGAGCCCGCAGCTTACTGCCATCTTGATGGCCACACAAGGCTTGCCAAGCAGCATACAACCTCAGACGAAGAGCTGGAAAGGTGTCCGAGGGGAGAAGGCTGAGATCCATTTCGATATGGACCAGAATGAGCCCCTTTTACAACTGCTTCAGTAGTGTTACCGTCGAGACGAGAGCAAATTTGAGAAAATCTTGGCTCTTCTCGACCTTTAAAGTAGAACTATCACGGATTGAAAATCGTACGAAAATACCGTGGCGCCTTCTAGCAGCAGTAAAATTGTTAACTTTTACAGCTTGCTCCCAGGTTCAAGAGAACGTACCAAATTTTCACTCAATAATTAAGGACGTACGTACTTGTTTGTTACGTCAAAAGAAAATGGCGTCGTGCATTCCTTTGCTTGATGCAAGCAAGTGCTAGATTGTACTACATGGCGCTACATGTTGCCAGATTCTGTAGACTTCCAATCGGTGATAGTGCCACTTTAATTTGAAATTCTCGAGACTTCTCATCTCGTCTCGTTCACGACAAGAAAAATCTCGTCATACTTTGTCTCGACTCATTAGTTGCTCGAATTTCTCGACTCTGCTCGACTTTTTTTCCTTGCAATGTTGGTGTGAAAGACCCGCACCAAACGAAAAGTTTTAATTTCGTTTTTTATGTGGATAGCCGTCTCAAGTTAAGACTGCGGGCATTTGAATGAAAGTAACTTTCATATAGTAGCCAAAATAGATCATGACTTGCTCAGAATTCCGGCCACCCGGTTTCCAGCCAAACGATTCTTTTCTTATGCCTTTTTTAACGATTCGGAAGCGCAGAATAAACTAAACCCAGAATCAGCTAAAAGTTTACTTTACGTGAACTAGTGTAGTTAGTGCGAAATAGCAAATGTTCTTCGAAAAGTTTCCGCAAATGTCAGTAGTAATGGTTCAGTTTGGTATTTGTGATGATGCTAACTAACCTCTTCGTATGAAGCCATTTTTAGGGATGGTGGAGAAAAAAGAAAAAAATTACAATTGTTACATTAAAAATAAAACTTTGCATCCTACAGTTTTTGCAGAATAGCATTGAATCTCCGTCTGTATTATTTAAATAAGTAAGGCACCTTTTCACGGGGGGAGGAGGGGGGGGGGAAGAGAATAGAACGGAACACAAAATTAATTCATGCCAGAAAAATATCAGCTTTGCCTCGCCAAAACCGTGAAAGAGGGGTTCAAATTATTTGAGAAAGATTGTATACCAGAAATGAAATCCAAAATAAAAATTTGCATTAAATATCATTTGTAATTTTTTCGGATAATTTCTTTATTTCAAATACATATGGATGTTTATCCGTCTTCCAAATGACATACTGGTACTTATTTCATATTTGTTTCACTTTCATTTTGCTATGCTCAATTGATAGTTGCCTGATAAAGGCTAAATCGGCTTCTGCATTTTTCTCTGAGACAAAAAGGCTGCAACTAAATATCGAATTCGACGGCAGAACCAATGTTTTCCTCAATTTCGTGCGGTCTGTCTAAAAGAGAGGGATTAGCATCTCCTCGTCAGCCATCAAGACCAAAAATACGGTGATACGAAGGCTTGTTTAAAACAGCTTTACCGCTGAGCTGCGACGTTAATTTAATTATACATGGATAAAGTAACCTTCTGGCACAAATGGCGATGCAAATACTCCTCATTTCGAGCCCTGTAAAAATCGAGATAAATTAGCGATAATTTAAATATTTTCTCGTGTTGTCTTGATCTCGCCTTCAATCATCTCGACGTAGGCTCGATTTGCAAAGGGACTATTTTGACCTCGAGACAAGGATCGAGAAAAACTAGAGACTTTGTAGTCTAGACGGCAACACTATGTCGTAGGGTGCTTATTCCCAGCTATCCCAACATGGCTCGGGATTCAACAGAAAATCACAGTCTTTCACTGGCCAACCATTTGTGAAAGCAGAGTTTGAATTCGCTGTGTCAGGGAATCCTGAGTGTTGATGCCCCGAACTCCAGAGCAATCATAAAATCACTGAAGACAATAAAATGCATGCCCTGACGGTCAAGGGGTCAAGGATCCATTCAAGAGTCAGACTGAGTGCTAAAAGATCTGCCGAAAGCACATAACAGCCTTATTGAAGGCTATGGGAAGCGGTCACTCCCTCACACACACAACTACATCCCATCCCCAAAACTGGCTTCGATTCATCAGTGAACAGCCGCCGATGTCCAACTTGCTTATACCAGAGCCACCGGAACACCTGCAAGTGCCATGTGGGTGGAGAGGGCATTTTTTGGAGGACTACCAGATGAAATGTGAAAATGCTACTAGAGATATTTCGAGGGGCCGCTGGCATCTCCTTAAGCCTCCAAACGTGGGGAATATGAAAGGCCATCTCACTGCAATACTAAAGAAGCCTATTACGGAAATCACCGCAGTTCTGCCAAGTCTCGTCCAAAAACCATGGGCCAAGCAGGGGCTGGATTGCACAGCACACGGTCGGACACAGTATTGAACAGTAAGCTGCTGCCAGCAAGTTGCCAAAAGAGGCAATGTCTGATAATACATATGCGCACTAGCACAGTAAGGAATGGTAAATAAGTAAGGGGTGGTACTATAAGTAAATGGTTTTCTTCTGTACTTTGTACCAACGTGAAAGGTATCTATAGATAAAACAAAGGAACTAACTTACCATTTTGCTTACTTCACTTGCCGAATAGATGAGGCTATAAATGCTCAAAAGATCTCTGACCAAAACAGTGATGAAGCCAGCAGCAAAAATCATTTTGTAATCCAAACTAACTCTCATTTTAAAAACACTTAAAGAAAACATGACATCCACCAGGAAAGAAGCCAAAATTATAAACAATAATGGACTGATGCTTTTGTTGATATCGTTCACGACTCCACACAAATGTTGATGGCGAGCTCTCATTTTAGCGACATACTCGTTTGTTAGGCTGCTGACTTGTATCTTCGCTTTCAGTTTGCAATTGAATTCATTGAAAGAAGCAGCTGACACGGTGAAATAATACACCAGCAAGAGCACAACAGAATTTACCAGGTTAAACGCATAAGCCCAGTTAAGTAGAGAAGACATTATGTGGTTTACAGTCATTAGCGTTGTTGATAAGTTAGATGGCATATTCATCTGTGATTTCACTTCAGCTAAAAACATTGGGTTGGTGATTCCGTAAGCAACTGTGCCGGCTGCTGCTCCTAAACTCAATAAATTCAGAAGCCACAAAATGATTATCGCTACTATAAGAAGTCTATAGAGGGGTCTTCCAACCTGCTGGGTGTTTGAAAGGGAAACAAGTGTAGACAACAACCGATTGAATTGATCTTCTCGACGGAAAAGCACCACAGAACAGGAAAGCGACACCAATACACTCGTGAAAGCTGTTCCAAACATGAGATTAGCATTGAGTTGCTCTGAATTGCTCTGTTGATTCATAATCGTCACACTCATGAGAGAATACACACCAACCAAGAATTGCATGATAAAGGTTAAACCCAAACGGCATACTCTATGCCACGACTTGGGAATTGTGTCCTGACATCGAAATGACAAGCCATACGGCCAAAAGAGTATGTTTATAAGACAAGCAGACTTCTTTCCAAACTGAACTGCAAGGTTGATAACTTCATCATCATTACCCATGTTGCATTGAGTTACCTTGTTGGTAGGTTTATTCCTTTTTGCTGGCATAATTTTATCTTTCAATAAAAACTTTTGTGGTCTTTAGGTCTCTTTGAAAAGCTAGGACCCAAGTGTCGCAGCATAGTAGGCGAGTGTCGTTTAATCGATTTATGAGATAAATTAAAAAACGATTTTGCAATAACGTTAAGTGGTGGGTTAGTAATTGCTCTCCACTTTCCCGAATTATGTAATATACAGTAATGCATGAGTGTGCGTAAATATTTGAGCACTATTCAAGGAGAGTGAAAAGTATCGACCCAGTTGATTTGGTAGCCACATGACTTGGTTTAGCCACCAAACAACCACCGACTGTTGGCTAAGACGTACGAGGCTATATATTAAAATAATCAATGGGTGCCCCGCATCCTATCCCATAAATAAATTTTCCACTCCCGGTTTCATTAGGAATACTGCATTGGTCATAATTTGAGATATGTGCGGACAATTGAGTAAAAAGCACGGTAACAGATTATATGAAGTCAAACCAAGCAGTGCTACATAAAAATATACAAAAAACGTTTCGAAAATTTTCAGTTTTCGTCATCGATTCAGCTGCCATTTCTGCCTCTTTTGGGGGAGAGAAATTGGTGGGTTTTATCCGTTTTAAATAACTGTTTTTATGCTTTTAATGTAGGATGATTTAGTGGCTTTTGCCATGCTTTAATTTTACTGCTAACCTGATGACGAAAACTGAAAATGTTCGAAACGTTGTTTGTATACCTTTATGTAGCAACGCTTGGTTTGACTACATATATGTGCGGACAGTCAGTTCATGGTGAATGCAGAAACAGCATATAAATAGGTCAACAATAGCAAGAGCTATAGTATGATCAAAACACATTAGTGCAAATGTTGGCTCACTGTATGAAATGCTACGAACAATATGTATCAAGGGTAAAGTAATCAAAATAGCTCATGAAATCTTAGTTATTTTTTGTTATTTTTAGCTCTGTTGTGCTACCGTGTTTATGTTGTCCTTGTATACTTTACAGCGATTTGATAGCTCACCCTGGTTGCTGGAGGTTTGAAGATCTGGTCGAACCCCTGGAAAGTGGACTTCAAAGTCCCCACCAGGACTGCCGGCCAGGATAGCATGAACGGTTATCATGTTCCTTCAGCAGTTATGGGAAGTTATTCTGATAAATTCTGGACAATCTTTTGGTCCCTAAGATGAGTAGAGATTTCCCGGTTCAAATCCCGGGTTTGGCCCTCCCTTTACCAGAAAAAAAGCTGGCAATGTTCAAAACCGAGTCGGTCCAGCCATACAAGCATTAAATTCTTTCGGTTGACTTAAGGCAAAAAGAAATAATAAAAAAAAAACTAAAAAGTAACAACAGAACAAAACTATCTGAAAGGGTGAGTGTGTATAAGATTTAACCATGTATGATTATTTTTTATATTTTCTTTTAAACATGTAGTTATTAGCACACTTATAAGGAGCGGTAAAAAGAGAGAGGGCAAGATTTTTCTTCAGTACCTGGTATTTAAACAAAGCAGCTAATGTTCCATTCTGCTAACTTCACTTACCAAGTAGATCAAAAATTGTAAATGTGCCAAAAAGTCCCTCACCAACAGAGTGATGAAGCCAGATGCGAAAAATATTTTGTAATTCGATTGCCTACCATTAAAAAAATCTTAAATAAAATAAAGGATAAATAAAAAAGCATGCTTTTTTTGGTTTCATTCACAATTGAACACAGATGTTTGGTGACTTTTAACTAAGCACTCTTTTGTTAAGATGTTGTCCTGTGTCTTTGAATTTATTTCGCAATTTAATTGCTCGAAAGAACCATCTGACACTTTGAATAATAAAACAGCAAGACCACACCAGAGTTGACCACGTTTAAGGAATAACACCAGTTAACAAGTGATGCTCTTAGTACAGCTTACTACCATTAGCATTATTGGTAAGTCTTGTAGTACTGGAATTGATGATTTCAATTCAACAAAGGCAATGAAATGGCGAATCTGTAAGCAACGATATAAGTCGCACCATCTAAAAACCCTAAGTTAAACATCCATAAAATGGAACCTCGTCTATACATACAGGAAATTTCTGGAGGCATCTTCCGATGGGAAACAAGTGTTTCCAGCAAACAACTGAATTAATCTTATAAGAGTTAGAACACCAGAGAACAGGAAAGCAATGGCAATCCGATCATTAAAGCTCTACCAGATATTGTATTTGCACTGGTAGTTGCCCTGTCTATTTATAACTGCCACAAAAACGAGGGAATACACGCGTTACAAGAACTGTATGACAAAAGTTACACAAACGATAAATTCGATGCTTTGACTTGAGAGTTGTTTGCTGACTACGAAGTTACAAGCGATCGGCTAAAAGAGTATAACACTAGCAGAAGTCATTCCAAACTGACCAAACTTCGTGGTCATTGTCCATGTTGAATTGAGCTGTCCTTGTTGCTAGGGTTATTCCTTTATGCCTGCATAATCTCCTCATTCACATTCAAAATGGTAGGCTGGTTTGTAGGTCTTTCTGAAGAGCTACAAAGTAAATATCACATATAGCGAATGCAGTTTATCGATTTTTCGTTATAAATTAAACGCAATTTGTGAATACAGTTAAAATGATGGAGTAATTTTTGTGCGCAATTTTGATAATTGATAAAATTTATTGTAATGGTTGAGGTTGCATAAATGTCTGAGGAAAATGGAGGCAAATTTCTCTCACTGAAGAAAAAAATGCTTGTCGCATCTTTGCGAAAAATTTTGGTTACAAGTAAGGAATTAATTGTAAAGTGTAAATAAAAACAGAATACTATGTGTTAATTCGACACTGTGCCTACAGATTCATTGCTTAGAACTACTTGGGATTATGGTAACAACAATAGAAGAGTTCAGACACTGCTCACCTTTCCCACCTATCAAAGATGGATGCCTACCATGGTCTTGGAGGAGGCCGCTGGTCAATTTCTGAAAGTTACCTGCATTTCCATAATCTTTTGTCTCGGATTTTTCGCTGATTCCAGCTAGTTTATAATTTTCTCCTTAACATCTGCCTCGGATTCATTCTTAATTCAATTGAACATCCGTGATAATTACTGTCAGCACCTTTTCCCCCATCCAATCAAAGCTTTGGAATAGATGAGCCATGTCAAACGAATAGGTCAGGAATGGAAAAAGAGCTTAAGGTTGCTGACTCGACAATGTTAACCATATACAATATTCACTGTTAAGACTACTTCTTTACCCACCTTTGGTTCGAAGTGAAAATGAAGTGCTGGTAAAGATATCAGTGATGTTAAGTGGAAGTACATAATTCTGCATTGAATTATCCATTTACAATGAAGTCAACGATGCAAACACGAAAGAGAGAAAAAAAAATTGGGAGTTACGTTCCATGCAATCCCATGCACCTTGTTGTTGTCAGTCTAATCTTTCCATTTCCTTTCGCCTATATTAATCAGACCGTTTGGTACCCAGTCACTAAGAAGAATGAAGAATAATTAAGTTCCAACGACATCTATCTTCCTTGTGAGGGTTCATGAGACGCCGACAAACGTAAGCAAAAACAGACCAGTGGTCAGAATGATCAATTACCAGCCAAGTGCTTACCGGATCGAATTTCACAATTGACCAAGTTACATAAGGAACATAATTTTAAAAAATACTTAAATAATAATCGTCTGATGATGTGAAAGAGATGTGATGCATGAACCGGCAAAAGATGAGTCAAAGAATAAATAATACCATAAAAGAAAGGAAGATATTACAAAAATCATACTACATTTTTTGAGAATGCATTGATGGCATATTGTAAGTGCTTATGGTAATAGCTTAGTAAATAAACTTTTAAATGTGAATATGACTAAATAGGAGTAGCAGTTATTTTGAAAAACAACTTTCCTTGCATTAAATGAACCTGTAAAAAGAACATATTTTTATGGAATGCAACAGAATAAATCCCTGTTGCACAGAACGACAGGATGTAAGTTCCATTCAGAACAAATTCTTGAAATAAGCGCAACAAGGTGAATAATTTATAAGCATTGCAATGATAATAATTTTAAGTGACGCACTGCTTCGTGAATATTGGCTTCATTGGCTCTTATCGGCGTAGCAGAGTGAGTGAAGTGTGGGAACCATAGCTTATAATAGACACTAAATTTAAATAGTTTTTAGTCCGTTTGTTAATGGTTGTTTGCAATTTTGTAGTCTAGGTGGAGCCCAATCAAAGCACCACACGTGAAAAAAACCATCAGCATTAAGACCGCACACAACACCGCAATGCAGTAATGCCATAACAATGCCGTAAAATAGTCCGGTCATTGACTAATATTGCGAATAAGCTTGACCACGAACTATGCTCTCCAAATAGTTAACTATCTCTTTCAACAAAACAAGTTCTACTGCGTGAATACATTTGGCACCTTCTCTCTGTATTTCTAATGCAAGTAACGATGCCAGTCACCAAAACCACGAAGTAATTATATACCAAACGGAACCTAGAAATCCTGGGAGGATCCAAATTCGGAGGGAGGAGGGAACAAAAAACAATGATAAACATTTAATCAGCTAAACGCTTTGTAAAGGTATTTTGTAAACGCACTGTTAACATTCATTCTTAAATTTTATTTAATAATTATTGAATAATTAAATATTGAGCATTAAATTGAACGTTTATTCCAGCAATAAGAAGAATCCTGGAGTATTCCACGAATCACCATCGGAGGCAGAGACAGAAGAAAACTACTATATTGATAATTTTTCCCCTTTTTACGACATTACCACTATGTGGCTTACTTTTTTTTCATTTGTATGGCCTAGTTGCGTTGCGGTCGTATTTGCAGTGTGGCGTTATTGTATACGGCGTTAATGCTTGCAGCGTGTTTCACGTGCATCGTTTATCATATAATGGCATTTTTACTCGCAGCGTTAACCCAGTGGCATTTTGAAGTGACACCCAAACGAAAGGTCGATTGAAATTAAATTTGTACAGCCCCTTAAAAAGCTGCCTAGAATATATGCAAATAGTATATTTATTAGAAAGATGAGGCCAGACATAAACTACGTCTCAAGGAGAACAACAAGATTTTTTGTTGTTGTGGTAAAGGTTTTACAGTTACCCATTTAAAAAGCACTTGGTTTCGATTGGAATCAAAATCCAGTCACTGAGGTATAGTTTGACACCTGCATGGACTAGATATATAAAAAATGAATGCATTAAACTTAAAGAGTGAGAATTGTTGTTATAAGTTTACTTACTTAGCCATACCATAACAGCAGTTCTCGCTCTGTAAATTAGGCATAGTTGTGATCTTTCGAACCATTTACTAATAAGTCATCATAATACAGGCATTTTCAAAGTTTCATCAAGAGATGCGGATTGTATTACGGAACTCATGAGCACGAAATTTCCATTCTGAGCCAATTGCAGTGGTCTTAATAAAAGCACGATGCACGTATTATTGTTAATGGAAACTTCCAGTTTATCTACTTTAAATGGTAATCCACCTAAGGTCGAACATATTGAAGGAAACCACTCAGTTTCATCATTTTGAGATGTATATGACACATTTGCATCAAAGTAAGCCCAACCTATTTTTGCATACAGAAAGTTAACGCATATGCATAACATTTATTACCTTAACTATGATGAGGTATTAATTTTATCCAAGTTCGAGATGCACTGCAATAACTCGTGTGACATCAACAGCAGGGAATTGATGCCAGCTATGGATAACCCAATGACGCAACCCCTGCCAGAATCTTTTACTAATACTGATCCGCTATCAGACCAATACCAATACTTCTTTGAAACCCTACTCCAATTTCAAAGAAAGAGTTTGTTTGTTTTCTTGTTTAAGCTGTCTTCGATACACTCGTAAGTTGCCAAGTGAGTACCTTAAGTAAACGAATAATTTAAACTTACAGCCCCTAATTCGCCAAGAACAAGACATTGTAGATGTTGCTAGATTTCTAGTTTCAACTTACACAAATCACGTTTCTCTAGTTCAAGATGCAGGATGTGTAAGGTAGGAAACGTCAGCACATGGAACATTTGTTTGCGTTCAAGCTTAATCTAACTGAGGCCTAATTTAGACCAATAATTTGCAAACAGCCAAACAGTTAAAAAGCCAAAAAAAAAACATAAGTCAGAGAAGGAGAGATTTGAAGTGATAGGCAGGGCAGTACAGGTACGGTGATGCATTTCAATACCCTAAATAAAAAGAACTAATGCAACAAAAGAAAGTAGAGCCAGCAGATATACAGAAAAATTGACTAATAGAAAAGATAAGAGTAAAGAGCCCCAAAGAATAAATCTAAAAGATTCGGCTTTGCAGCAACAGACATGCAGCAACATGAAAATAGATTATGGCTGTCAATATATACACAAGAACAAGTCCATGCAAAAGAATGCAATTTTAAGATCTACACTTGAAAGGACATAGTAACTCAATCCCTAATGGATGAATAGTTTATTCAAATAAGGTTGAAAACTCTAATTTCGTCAAAAAAAACTTGAGTTAGTTTGAAAAACGGGGTAAAATCAGCAAGTTATGGTACAAGGCAGCCACGAATTGGTTACTTTCATTATATTTTGTGCTACATATGTGCACTATTAGACTTCATGTAAGAAAACATCGCAAATAGCTAAGTTAGTGAGAAAAAATTGTAATGTCGGTAATAGGCAACAATTGCAACGTTAATGTAAAAACAACAATTTTCAAAGGCAGTTATTTACGTTTAGCATTCAACAAATGATTAAGAAGCAACTAAGAACACTCGAATATGTTTCAAATAATGCCCACATACCCTTGGTATTTTGCTGGCATTAGTGAATATAAACATGAAAAAAATCATGAAACACGTAACTATGTTTATGACACAGTTGCATCAAGCAGTATCAATAATACTGCTTCTTATTTTCAACATCCAGTGTCTGAAGACGTGGCTGCAATTTTTTCCTTTCAAGCAAACTTCACTACTAGGATGAATTGAGTGTCATCAGGTGAAAAAAATTGATGCCTAATTAAAAAAACTAAATCTTAAAATGTGTGAGTGAAAACTGAACCTAATTAATACGAACCTTTCAGAATTTTACTAGTATTAAATCCCAGTACTTAGTACTTACCCCATTTTGACGCAGATGCGAACATGAGGTTATGTAATTAGAAAATGTAAATGACGAATTGAAAATAATCAACTAACTTCAAAATATGTCTGCATGAAGTGAAAATACTAATACATGTCTGCAAATTTTCATTGCCACAAAAAAAGCTACAATGAAAGGTGAAAAGTAATTCAATACCCTATTTCTACAAAAGAGTAAAACATCAATCATTCTCTTGAGCGTGTCAGCCCAAACAGTCCTTAACATAATGTGATGCTGATCTTCAAACAACTTCTTTGATACTCTTTTTGTTTGAAGCAAGCTAATGGTCATTCAGATAAGCTGTTTCAATTTTGAATTTTACTAGACTTGTTAGAATAAGGGAAGGGGTGGACTGAAAAATTCAAACCTTGACAACTCTAATTATAGTAGAGAACCTATAGAATACCGTGAATAGGGTAGAATAGATTTCGTATCTACTAAAGGTGCCAGGCAGATATTGATATGACTCTGACCAGCACGTAAAGCAGGGATATTGCCAGGGTCCCATTTCTAAGCTAAAGCACCGGAAATTAAAACTAAGTAATACATTAACAAAGAATATTGGCTCCATTGAACTTCTTCGTTAATACCCTTGCCAGCAGATGATCAATGAACATGTCAGACTGCTTAACCATAAGGACTACAACTATATTTTTGAAATGTGACAATTAGAGCTTAAACTTCAAAATGTACCACGCAGGAGCAGCATTCATTGTTATTCCTTCATTATTTTTATTAGTTTCTGACAAACATAGACAATTATCATTCAACTAACTAACCACGTAGGACTTACTGCAATTTTTACTTCAAAACACTTAACTTAAATCTATTATTATTTGATAAAGTCATAATCGAGTTTTTAATCTAAGGCTACTTTTTTACGTAAACGTTTTATTTTAGGCTACTTATTTTTTTTTTTAAAACACACACTTGAAGCATTATGCACTTGACAGGCAAAACAGTAACTTATATTTCGACGCATTTATTTTCAGTTGGGTTAATTTTTCGAAGGGCCCCTAGCACAAGACCAGTGTTTCGAGTCGGGGCGTAGTGTTTTAAGTGTGTCTGTTTTTTTTTTTTAATTCAACAACGCATACATTTAACTCTCTGTGACGTTTTATCTCAGATGCAGAACATGGCAAACTTAATTAGAAACATGAAAGATTCTCTTCAACTTAAATTGATATCATGATAAGGCAACAGTTTACAAAAAACACTCATAATAGTGGACGTTATTCATTGCATCACTACTTGGCATCCTGTCCGCACTGAGTATCTACTTGAACCGATATTTCTACCAAACAGCCTCAAGCACGAGCAATATTTCTTCGAAAAGAAAATAATGGATGAAAACACGGATAATCCTGCTTTTCCCCAAAGCAGTTCATGCATAGAAAAGGCAGTAGATCGAAAGGAATCGGAAGGAATTTCACGTCGAATTTCTCTTAACGATGTCACTATTTCATCAGGTAAATACAAAGCGTATATTCTAAAGTTGAGTAGAATAATGCAGTGCCTTTTTGAAATGTATGGTATAAACATAAATCTGAAAAGCAGTAATGATGAACTGCCAGAAACAAGCTGCGTGAGTGTACGTTTTTGGACATTTGCCGTTTTTGGAATTGTATTGCTTGCTTACTCTTTGGCTGTTGTCTTTAATTCATGGTTCGTTTATAATTCCATTGTCTCAGTTCTATAACTCTGGAATTGCCAACTGCTCTAATGACTGCTACCCTCAGTTCTATAATGCTACATAAGAAAAGAGTTGGAGCGCGAAACACACTTCGGATGCTAAGTACATTAGGTGCTAAGATGACCTGTACAAGAATCAGGATGTTATACAGTGTTTTTATTTTGCACATAATAGGATTCAGCATTCTTAACTTATGCCCGTCAATTTTGTTAGTCTGCAGTTCCGTACAAACAAATAAGTCAGTTCACAGCCATTACGTAAAAATGTACTATTTTCCCTCGGTTGAAGCATCAGCAAGCACGAATAGAATGGTCTACATAACCAGCCACACCATTTGGGCTATAATTTATATTACCTACAACAACTTCAATATATTTGCAATAGTGTGGTTTTGTACTTGCTGCAATTGTCTAGCATTGTGCTACCGCGAATTCAATAAGAAAATGGAAACAATTAAAGCCAACCATAGGTTCTCTTGTAAAAGAATAAAAAAGATCAGACAATTTCAGGAAAATGTCTGCCAGTTGAGCAAGAATTTAAATCAAATATATGGTTCATTCGTGTTTATCTGGCTGTTTACTGCAGTGACGAGTGTAATTTTCACCGTTCGAATTCTGAATTACAGCACTGCTGGCTATTTCACCAAAATGTATATAGCAAGCTGATATTTTGCAATCACAAAAAATATATCTGTAATTTGGTATTTATGCCACTGCACTGGAAAAG
>JAHWFP010006349.1:0-10449 GCA_023313725.1 Lithobius niger
CTTCAATACCATGAATATTTCCTCTATCCTGAAGATGTTTTGCCTCAGACGGCCGAAGTGAAGAACGTAGGTGTATGGTTTACATCAGACTTGAAGTCAAGTTTACACTGTCAAAATGTTGTGAAGGCATAAAGTAAGAGAGTTGCCTTGATCAAACATATTATTTTCGTCTAGTGATAGAAAAACTATCGTTCGGGCCTTCAAGGTCTATGAATTTAGATTTTAGAATATGCATGTCCAGTTTGGTCACCATATCTGGTGGATAGCATCGACTTGATTGAACGTGTCCAACGTTGTTTTACAAAGTCTTTGCGAGGGCTCAAAAATAAGACATACACCGAACGTTTAACAGCTACTGGGCTGGTCCCACTTGAATTAAGGAGGTTGTGCTCAGACCTTCAATTGGTTTACTCTCTTTTAAATAATCTTATTAATTTTGATTACTCTAAATTTTTCGAATTAAAGACGGGAAAGCCAAAGGCTCACAAGAAATAACTAAATACAGACGCAAATCTATTTACGTTGCCTTTTGGACTTACATGTCAGATTGCCTGAGCGGGGAATCGAAGCCCAGGACCTTTGAAACCAAAGGCCAAGGTCCTACCGCTGAGCCATACTGACACGGTCAAAAGGAAACGTCCATAGGCAGTATTTAACACATGCATATATACATATAAATAAACACTATCCAATCGCCACTGGAAGGACGTTTATTTACCGCGTCATCCTCCAAGTGAAACGAATGGAACACTTAAACGTGAAATAATGATTAAAGACAGGAAAGCCAAAGGCTCACAAGAAAAAACTAACACAGATGCAAACCTATTTACCTCTGACATATAAGTCCAAAAGGCAACGTAAATAGGTTTGTATCTGTATTTAGTTTGTCGAATTACGTACTGATTCACGAACACGCGGCCATCAGTTTAAACTAGTTGTGCCACCTTGTAAAAAAGATGTGCGGAAATATTTTTTGCATACAGAGTTGCTGCAGCATGGAATAGGCACCCTATAGAAGTAGTAACAGCAGCCACACTCGAGTCATTCAAAAAAAAAGGGTCAGGTCCTTAAACATGTCTCGATCCCTGCCCAGACCATTTTAATTTGGGAATGTTGTGTTGTTTTTAGCTTGTTTTAATGTTTCTATCATACTTGAAGTGCATATTTGTTTGCGATGTTTTACTTAATTTTATTCTCTTTTCTTATTATTGGTTATGCGTCAGTGTTCATAAACCTGACTCTGCATGTTCCTTTTGGCCTTTTGTGTCAATAAATCTTTTATCATTATTATTATTGCACTATGTTAATTTTAAGAAATGCCGTATGTCACCCATATACTTGCGTGTCCATTACTCTACTTCTATGGGACCGAAATAGATGATCTACATCCCAAATTAAAGGTAATTCTCTTCTACTACAAGAACAGATAGGCATTAAAACGATTGGTCTAAGCGTTTGAGGTTCATGTACGTTTATAGCGAAATTTAACGATGTTTTTTTTATCTTTTAATCTGTAAGCAAATCATTAAATATATAGAAAGTGTTATTACGTAATTAGGGATAGTACGTTTCAAATGCTTTTATGTGCTGCAAAGAAAAAGAAAAAACTGGTTGTATAAGTCGAGGCTCTCACAGATGCCATTTTTTCCAAGATGACAGCAGCTCATTTCCGATCTAAAAATTGCATTGAAAATTTGGTAACCCGAGGAAGGTGGAAACAACAATAGTCTTGGAGAAGAATTCAGAAGAGGCCATGAGTTAAAGGCATTTTTTAGTAGAAGTGGTAACTAATTTTGTTTAACAAGAAGCACATGAAGAAGCTAAATATATAGTTACCACTTCTACTAAAAAATTCCTTTAACTCATGGCCTGTTCTGAATTCTTCTCCTAGACTATTGTTGTTTCCACCTTCCTCAGACCATAGCTTGTCAATTTGGCGATGATTCTGTCCTGTCCGGGGGTTTTCAATTTTTGAAGGAGGTACAGATGTACAATAAGATTTATATTTGGGGTTTGGTAGCATCTCTGTAATGTGTGGCGCAGTTGCATAGCAGGCCACTGCATTGTGACTAAAATTGGCGATAACGCCATTAAACCTCATTCTCCCCTGCCATGAATTCTTAGAAACTTGGAGGGGATGCATGAATTTACTGCTTGTAGATCAAAATCTGTATTTACCAATTATTAACAAATTTTATTTGTAAATTTTTACACTTTCTGATATCTCAAGAAACGATGTAAAGAATTATCACCCTTTACTGACCACGTGAATACGAAACATTTTTTAAACTACTTCCCTGTGCAGTAGCGAGCAGGGGTAATTGCCACTGCCCTCTTTTGAAAAAGTGCCCTATTTTGCTTTTCTGCACTGATAAATGCTGGCGCAGCACATATCAATACAAAACATTTTATAAACTACTACCCTGTGCAGTAGCGTGCAGGGCGGGAGGGGGATTGCCCCTGCTCTAACTTAAAAACTGTGACCTATTTGCTTTTCTGTACTGATAAATGCTGGCGCAGCACAGCCGAAAGAAAGGGTTTAGAGGCCTAAAAAGGGCAAATATAAGGCCAGGAAGAAAAAAGGTTCCCCCCAAAAAAACGTCAGCGTGCCCCTTTACTAAACGTTACCGCTGCCCTCTCGGAGGTCTGTGTACGCAGTGAGATAGGTGCTTTTAATATAATAAAGAAATAATTTTTTTAATGTAATAAAATGCCATAAATGACATTGTTCCTTTTTGGTTTTTCTCGTGTAAGACCGTGGCATTAAGTATCGAACACAATAATATATCTGATGTGTAAGTATAGTTTCACTGACTCAGGATAACAATTTTTTTGCTCCTCAGCGAAAGAACGAACTACACCTTAGGGCCCAAGCGCATTAGGCGACCAGGCCGCGCAGCCAATGTGAATGCTTACGGTTTATGTAAAACCACGCACAATTATTCTCATTAGCTGCAGTGATCAGGTCACACGGCCTGGTAGCCTAGTGCGCGTGGGCCCTTGCTCTTTTCCTATAGTTTTTCCGGTTCCTTCTCGACTGCAAGTATAGCCAGTTCATCTCTCTGGGCTAATTTTTAATTAATTTTTAAACTAAGTTAAGCTTCAGTTTTAACTAATTTCGATTTCGGTGACGATCTTTCAACAGGTGCCTCTGTAACAGGTGAAGTGAGAAATAATCATGTTGGGTTGGTGGCCCCCTGAAGTTGGTGACTCGTGGATTTTGTGCACCCGTAGTAACGCGACCTCTCGCACAGTTCGAATTAGACTATTGTGTGCGTGGCGTTATCTTGAGTCCTGCAAGTATTTTGTGAGCGGCTGCGACTTCCTGGAGGGGGTGGCTTTAATCGATGACCGCTATTGTTTTTGTAACCATCTTGGATATCAACAAGGCACTCTACTACTGAAAACTTACAATCGATTATCTGTGTTCGTTCTGCGGAGAACTCATGATCCGCGGATATTATAGCTGTTATAAAGTACACTTTCAATTTATTTTTTAAACTACAAAATCAATAAACTGGAGGAATGGGCTTGAGCCTCTAAGCAGTGGTGCATTGGATTGGGGGTAGGGGGGGGTAGGGGGGATGTTGGCCAGGGCTTCCTTCCCCACTCCCGAAACCCCGAAACGTGTCATAAATCTAAAAAAAAATGATCGAGAATACCTATATACAGTAAATTTAAAAAAAAAATGTTTAAATCGTGTAAGAATAATCGTTTAAAGTTACCAAAAAGCCTGTCGTCCTGAGGTCAGCTACTCCAATGTCTTAAAATGAGTCGGCTTCCCGGGCTTGGCTGGAGAAGTTTACGGTACAGTACTTACAGCCGTAGATACAGATGAATTAGGTACAGATCTTCATGTACCTAATTCATCTTAGTTTACAGCCGTTTTAAAGTGTACTCTCAATTTATTTTTTAAACTTCAAAAAAATTTTTTTTTAAATAAACAAACAGGCGGAATGGTAGGGGAGATAGGAACCCCTGATTAGTTGCGCAGGGACTGGGAGGGCACTTTGGGAGGGCTCCCACTCCCTCTCCTCCCTCCACAAAAATTTCCGAAACGTGTCGTACTGCTAAATAATTTTGAGCATAGGTAAAAAGTACGCTCCATGAGCGGGATACGGCAGTGATGTACAATAAAGTGATTCAGCTTGGGGACCTAACAGCACTTCCGAAGACTCCCTGGCTGCTTTCTTCGGCCCCCTCTGACCCACTCCGAGAATGTTATCACTGCACTTGAATCATGTTTGACGAAATTTCATCAGTTGGCATTTCGCCCAAAATGAAGGTCCAGATCTATCAAACAGTTCGCATCCTCTGCATTCAAGATTTACAATTTGAAATGCAACCACATTTCACAAAGCAGAGGGCCACATCCGTAAGCCTCCTTTCTGCCACCCCGAAAACAAAAACAAAACAGTAACCACGAAAAAAGAACAAAAATATGTCCCACTGGGCATGAAAATTCTACCCCCCCTCCCACTATCCCCCAAGTTAAGAGGTCTAATACTACTCGAATTTTGAGTGAAAACGTCATCCAATAAAAAAGTCGTCCTGCCAGCAACTTCCCGACTGTCCTCTGGGTCCCTTAGTCCTCCTCTGGGTCCCTTAGTCCTCCTCTGGGTCCACGAGGCCTATGCACACAAAAAAAAAATGACGGCACTATTGGTTTTAATTACAATGAAGGAAACCTTACTATAGTATCCGCGGCACATCTTGAGTTCACCCCAGAATGAACACAAATAGTCGATTGTATGTTTTTGGTAGCAGAGTACTTTGTTGATATCCAAAATAGTTGCAAAAACAATGGCGATCGTCGATTAGAGCCTCCCTCTCCAGGAAGACGTAGCCGATCAAAAATTACGTGCAGGACTCGAGATACGCCACGCACACAATTATTTCTACAGGGGCGCCTCTGCCATTAAGAAAGTGAGGGGACCAAATTCCAGTAGTAGCGTGCATAACGAGGGTGTGGGAGAGGGAGTGCTGCCCCCCTCCAAAGAAAAAAAAAAACGAGCAGAGGGGCGTGCACATCGTTAAAAAAATCTATTTATTCACTATCTTCTTCAAGACGTTTTTGTTTTATGAAGCCGTATATTACACGTAAAGCAAGAAACATAATCGTACGATAAATTAAAGTGTCCGTATGCTGGGGCGCTTAAAGGAGGGCGTTAAGTTTGTCCACTCCACCGAAAAAAATATTTCTTTATGCCGCTGAATTCCAGCGAGTCAGAGTCACGTCTCTGGGGCTGTGACTGAGGCTAACTGTACTACTTTATTTCTGGAATACCATTTTCGCTGCTGACTTATTTTCCGATTTACATTTATAGTAAGTTTGATTAGCGGCAGAAGGGTAGGAGGATGGATGGATCGCAAGATTGTGTGAACAGTATTAGGAGTGGGCAAGCTATAGAGTTGGACGCGATGTAGTATTACCATATTTTTTTATTCCAATATCTTCATATTTTTAACAAAATTATGAAACATGTGAGTCAGCATTATAAAACGTATTGAGCAGTGACATATGCCGCCATATTGGCACCATATTGGCACCAGTGTGGGTTTTGGAGGGCATAACTACAAGGTGCACTACATAAAAATGGAGGGAAAAACAACGGAAGAGCGGATTTCTTAGGCTTAAAATAACGTTGTTTTCTCCAACAACAAAATACGTTGCAAACTTTGAGAATATACCAGTGTTTAGTTAGCGTGATGCCTTGACTGTAGGGCAGTGACACAACGTTGTATTATTGTATTTAACTCTATGCTGGAGCCAGTAACTGGGATAGCTGCAAGGGTCACTGGAGGAGAAAAAGAAGGGCGTCTTACTGAAGACAATGCTGTTAAGAGTGGATTTCTTAGGCCTATAATGCGCAATTTTTGTCGATTTGTTGGCAGTTGCTGACAATTTTAAGCAAGTGGAATCTTTATTTTCCAATTACAACCTAGCAGCGTAAGGGATTGTATAAAACAACGTTTCTTTAAGCCTATGAAATCTGCTCTCAAAGCACTCCCTTGACTAGAAGTGCCGTTGTTTAACCCTCCATTTTAATCTAGTGCCCCTTGCAGCTATCTCTCTTGTAGCCAATATGACGTCACATGACGCTACTCTATAGGCTCTGAGCTTAGCGTTTTCACTCGTCAAATTTCGTGTCACACAAAACTCGAATAAATAAAACTTAGGTCTAAAAAATTTAAGAAACTAACAAAACAATTTACAGCTTGGTTATAATATTAGTTGTATTATTTATAGTATGGCAGGAAAGTAAGACGTTTTGAACACCTTTTCACACACTTGAATATGATATGACTTATTACCATATTTTTTTTCTTTTCATTTCAGACGGATGAGTCCTGTAGTCATGATCCGGCAGAAAGCGGCTTTTAAATTAATAGCACTAGCGACTATCGTGTACTCCATCAACAATATAATAGAGATGATGAACTTCATCAATTTTCCAACAAAATTTTCCTCCAACGAGAATTTGCCATTTCACAAATTAACACACTTCAAAACTCTAGGAAACTACAGTACTGCAAACAACACGCCTAAAACAATGGCACGTAAGCAGTTCTTTTTAAAACCTTTCAGCAAAGATCCATATGATCTTAAAGGTGCACATCCTGCAATTATGAATCCACCCAAATACGTTATTGATCTTGCTCATGAAGAACTGCACAGGGAATTAAAAGCTACAAATGCATCGATGGACTCAATTCACCAAACTCTAATTCTTGGTTACTGGAGAAGTGGATCGACCTTTCTGGGTGAATTACTGAACGAATTGCCCGGAAACTTCTACCACTACGAGCCCCTTCATGAACTGAGTCCACAAGAGACGATTAGCGCACTGGAATCAGAAATTCAGGCGGTAGACATTATACTAAAGTTGTTGAATTGCGAATTTGGGGATATAGAAGAGTTCACCGAGTGGGTAGATAACCCAGAGCTTCTGGAACTGATGAGACATAATATTCGCTTCTGGAGAACATGCCACAATTATTTGCCAGTTTGTTCCAACGCCAATATCATAAGCAATATCTGCAAACTGTTTCCTCGACACCTCATGAAGACCGTGCGACTGCGTGTCAAGCCATGCAGACGATTATTAGCCGAAAATACGGGTCTTCAGATAATTCATTTGGTGCGCGATCCTAGGGCAATTTTCAGTTCTCGCAAGGAAATGGATTGGTGCTTTGACAACTGTTTAGACGCAAAGATCCTTTGCGACGAGATGTTGGCCGATCTTGCAAATGCCGTGGAATTGCAAGAAGAATTTCCTGATCGGTTTGTAACTCTTCGTTTTGAAGATTTGGCATCTGACCCTTTGAAGACGATGAAGATCCTTCTTGAATTTTTGGATGCTCCTTTTGATGCAACTGTCGAAAAGGTCCTTCAAACACACACGAATACAAAAGAAATTAGCCACAGTCCATACAACACCAAAAAGAACTCCAGGGCAATAATTTTTAAATGGATGGAAAAACTAGATAAGACTGAAATCGTGGACATTCAGGATAGCTGTCAACGTGTTATGAATGCTTTGCATTACCCTGTAATTACTTATGATTAAAAGTTTTATCAGGAATTCGATATTAGTTAACAAGTATGTACCGAACTAATCAATCCAAAATCAGTAAATTGTCAGCCGTATCCGTACTAGTGCACGAAACGACTTACCAGATTTTATTTCCTGGAAATTTTCTCAAAAGGAATTGAGTGCTGACACATAAAAATTGCCCATTTATGAAAGCATGAGCGTTGTTCAGTGGGAGAGTGTCATTTAATACGTGAATCAAAATGTGCTTGATTTATTCAAAAATTTTATTCTAAAGCTCACTTGAATTTTACGAAGTGTCACGATTTGGTAGCCTTTTCAATCCAAGTACGTCACACAAGATGCTTCGCTATTATTTGGATGCTCGTTCCCCTGACAGCAATCAACTACATGGCCGCATTATTTGTAGTGTAACATGGAAGTTATTTTATGAACTTTAAAGGTGTGTTGAAGCTTTAAACACGCTTGTCTGAAGCATATTTGTAGAATGGTACCACCGAAACACAACACAAAATGCCACACATCCCACAGCACACTAATACAAATAATTACGACGCTCCCCCAACCATTTGTTTTCACCTCGCATGTGACTGGTAGACTGTAGAGTCATTTGCAGTATTTTGCCCGAAATCCCCCCCTTTGTCCTTACTAACCTACCTCGGCGAGCTAAGTTTGTTTGCTGAGATGGGTTTGTGCCTGGGACATAATTAAGACGCTTTATGTACAGGCGGCCCACTAAGATCAAGCCTGATCCTTGTATCATGATACGAAATTGGACACGATTGATGAGGTTAGTGCATGTAACAGTGTGATCAGTCATAACCTCCTAACATATGTCCCTTTTCGAAACCTATCGCTCCCCCTCCCCCCCCCCCGCCATGTGAATGTAAACAAAGTTAATTGGGATAATTTCATTGTTATGAAAAGAAAATAACTCAATCACATATATTCCATGCGTTTATTAAAAAAAAAAACTTTAGAAACTGAAATAGTTAGAAATGAGATGACGATAGAGGTAGTATGGCACTTCGTTGATTCAGCTCTTCTCTGTTGCTCTTCCGTCTTGTAGAACATGTATGACAAGTATAGAAACCAAACGTCAATATGATCTAAAACAAAAACATACAATAAAATTGGCACAAATTTAATTTTTTTTTAAATTAATGCTACATACTGAAGAATAATTCGACTCGTGTTCGGGTTCAAGAGGTTTATTTGTTCATCAAATGCTGAACAAACTGAGCATAGCAAAATGCATGCAACCACACAAAAACTGCCATTGTACATCACAGATGACTATAATTTTGGCATTATGCTGCACGAAATATTATGATAAAAAATAGAAATAAAATTAGTTGTTCTGCTCCGTGGGGCAAAATAGAAAAAAAAACATGGTAATGTATTTGTATAAAATAAATAATTTGTGAAAATCTAAGCTTTTACTACATGGTTTGTTGTTTAAAACCTATTTTCATTAATTTCAGACGTGGAGGCCGAGACCTAAGGCACGGAACTGCAAAAGAAAATTAAAATGGCATACGACTACAAATTTGTCTTCATGTTACGTTGAATGTTACACTAAAAATATAAATAAAGAGCATTATTTATTTTACTCCTTTCGATATACTACAGATAACTGGAGAAAACTACCATAATAGATACAAGAAAACAAATGCTATTCGCTAATTTAAACCTCTACCGCTTTATTTATTGGTTGCTATTTACTTGGAATAATTGTTAATGCCATTTTATTTCCGTACTTTGTCAGGCCACAACTGAGAAAGGTTTAGAAAGGAGTTCTTGGTGGCTGAGCTCATCCTAGCATCCTAACATGATTTTCTTTCCATACCCTGTTTGTCAGGCCACAACTTAGAAGAGGTTTATGAAGATGCTCTCGGTGGCTGAGTTCATTCTAGCATCCTAAGTTCCTTCCCTACTTACACGTATGCCAGGCCAGAACTGACAAAGATTCAAAAAGGTGGTCTTGGTGGATGAGTTCATCCCAACGTGCTGACTAACCCGATTTTCTTTCCCTACTGAGAAAGGTTGAGCTGGGTGGTCTTGGTGGCTGAGCTCATCCTATTATTGTATGTTTGCCAGGCCACCACTGACAAAGGTAAAGGGGGTGGCTGAGCTCATTTTAGTGTAATGACTAACACGATTTTCTTTTCCTCCTTTGTTTGTCAGTCCACCAACGAGAAAGGTGATCTTGGTGGCTGAGCTAATCCTAGTGTCCTGACTAACACGATTTTCTTCCCCTCCTTTGATGGTCAGTCCACCAATGAGAAAGGTGGTCTTGGTGGCTGAGCTAATCCAAGTGTCCTGACTAACATAATTTTCTTTCCCTCCTTTGTTTGTCAGTCCACCAATGAGAAAGGGTGTCTTGGCAGCTGAGCTAATCCAAGTGTCCTGACTAACATAATTTTCTTTCCCTCCTTTGTTTGTCAGTCCACCAATGAGAAAGGTGGTCTTGGTGGCTGAGCTAATCCAAGTGTCCTGACTAACACAATTTTTTTCCCTCCTTTGTTTGTCAATCCACCAATGAGAAAGGGTGTCTTGGCAGCTGAGCTAATCCAAGTGTCCTGACTAACATAATTTTCTTTCCCTCCTTTGTTTGTCAGTCCACTAATGAGAAAGGGTGTCTTGGCAGCTGAGCTAATCCAAGTGTCCTGACTAACATAATTTTCTTTCCCTCCTTTGTTTGTCAATCCACTAATGAGAAAGGGTGTCTTGGTGGCTGAGCTAATCCAAGTGACCTGACTAACACGATTTTCTTTCCCTCCTTTGTTTGTCAGTCCACCAATGAGAAAGAGTTTTTTGGCGGCTGAGCTAATCCAAGTGTCCTGACTAACACAATTTTCTTTCCCTCCTTTGTTTGTCAGTCCACCAATGA
>JAHWFP010006350.1:0-19514 GCA_023313725.1 Lithobius niger
TGAAAGGCTTTAGCGCGTAACCTGCAAACGATTAGCTTCGTAACTTTAGAACTTGTATTAGTTTAGGAATAGGTTGTCTACCGAAACGACGGAATGTAGCTCTACTTTGAGATCGTTTACGTCAGCCTAGCATTTTTTTTTTCACGAAATCCACTGTACTGAGCACTTTCTTAAACTCATCGAACTGCTCTGCAACCGATCACGAAAAACACAACAACCGTCCATCGAAAGGGACATCATGCATCGAAGAGCTGATGAGTTCGATGCTTTGGCAGTGACGTCATGCTAAGGGATCCGAAAATTCACCATGCGCTTCCGAACAACTTTGGTGAACATCATAGTTGTTCGGAAACGCATGGTGAATTTTCCGATCCCTAAGCATGACGTCACTGCCAAAGCATCGGATCATCAGCATTTCGAGGTGGTGTTAGCGCTGAGCCCACCAACTAAGATAGCGAACCTGCAGTTTTTCTTCGCTAGTTTTATTTATGTAAACTTAGTTATAATAATATGATGGAATTTGTCGTCACACGCAGCGTTTCTGCGTTGAGCCTTGTGAGTGTATGATTTGTCTTCCCTCTCCATTGTCTATGGCCGAGTGAATTTCGGTCGAATGGAGCCCTGGTCACGGTTGTGCCCTTAATAACGGGTTCAGTGAGTTATCTTTATGCCAGTGGAGGATGTGGCCATAGCGATTAAGGCGCTATGCAAGTGATCTGGGGGCGAACTGGGTAGCCGGTTCGAATCCGGGTCATGCCACTCCGACGAAACGTAAGTGCATAAAGGTGGCTTACTGAACTACGTTATTTCTAGTGTATGATTTTCGCTGTTGGCTAATTTCCAATTTTCCTTAAGCTAAAAGAAGGTAGCAAGTAACAATTTTGTTAATGGTAGATAAAAGAGCAAAATAGGTCGATATTGTTTACGTTTATAAGTAATAAAAATATACAAGTATCGACCTGTTGCTCCTCTATCTAGAATTACCAAAATTACTAAACAATTCTTCTTTAAAAATATTTTGAACTTCTTTAGAACTTCTTTGTGAGTACAGGGTAGATAAATAGGTAATGCCACTCCTCGAAAAACTTGGGGCAGAATAGCACTTACTTTTATCAACGGCGCCCAGAGGGCGAAATGTGTCAATCTCTTCAAGACAGCATAGCATTACGCCGAACAAGCAACCCCATCGACTGCCCTGACACTTGAAATAAAAGATGGCGGAATCGATGAAATCATTCAACCATGGTAATAGCGACAAAACTTTTGGAAATTTGACGAATGAAACCTGCGTGAGTAGAATTTGAAGTTGAAAGACTTATTATGTGTTCGATTCAAACTGTTGTCAGTTCGTTACAAGAAATTTGAACCATGGATGAAGATTCAACCCAACTGGGTAGCTTCTCGTAACACGAAGCCATGCGTTTCGTCGCTACAACCCGTTTGAACTATGAACGCTGGTATTAAAGAAAAGAAAAATTGATTAGCCAGTTCTGATCTACCTTAAAATTGATTTAACCTCATAATCGGACCTACCATTTAAATATTCTAAATATTCGAAGTATACTAAATATTCATATCGTGATCATCTTGTTTTATTGACGTTAATGAGTTTCTAGCTTCATTGCGATACTCAAGAACTCAAATCTGGCAGCGATGCTTTGTCCTTTGGTTCATTGACGGCGGCACCCTCTGTTGGCAAGCGTTGAAATTAGGTACTAGTTTCATCGAAATATTTACTATTGGCGGAGTCAAAGTGGTATTACCTATATAGTATACTCTGGGTGAGCTTAAGAGAGTACTTATCAGGGGATTTTTTAACATAGTAACTGTGGAGCACGATCGGAGCACCAGTCAACATCTTGGCGCAGTGGAGCACCAGCCGTTGTGCCTTTTCTTTAAAGTTCAAACTTGTTTCTCGTCTAAAAAAATTAAAATCATGTCTTGAAAAAATAAAATTATGATAAAACACATCAGTGCAATTCGTTGTTCACCGGTTGTTCCTCTATCTATCTAGCAAATTGCCAATTCCAAGGTGAATAATACAGTTTTAATTTAATTGTACCATTTTGTGGGCTTGACACAGGGTATTAGTATATTAAACAAATTTTAAATGTAAAATTTCTGAAAATTTTGATTTTAAGTCCACACATTTATTGAATCCCCCCTCCCTTCCATGTCTATCTTCCCTATGGTTACAGAATCGTGCCTTTTTTTTTTTTTAACTATTTGGAGCACCACTTCGTATTTCTTAAAAAAAGCCCTGGTACTTATTAAGGTGACGGATATACTTTGTTCCACATTATGTTTTCAGAAAACTGACTGTATGACGCCACGTTTTCTTCCAATATTAGTGCAAAAAAACCGTAAACATCCCATTCGTAAACTCTAACAGTAACTATGTTGAGTCTACAAGTGTAATATCCACATGTTTTTGCACTCTTAGTGCAAGGAAACGAGTCGTCATCCAGTCAGTTTTCTGAAAACATAATGTGGAACAAACTATAGTTTGAGAACCAAGCCTGTCCTTTACAGGGCGTTACATTCACTCACACACATTATGCAGCAAGATAATCCAGTCTTCCACATCGCCAAAAGCGATGATGTTGGCTGTGCGGCGGCCATTGTTGTTTCATCTCCTGGAAGAATAACTTACCAGGCGTAATCAATGCACCGTTTTATGGTCCACGCTTTTGACCAGTCTATTATTGAAGTACTTTTACATTAAATTCCCGTAAATTTCAGTAAATTCTAAAAAATTCCGAGGTGCAGATTCCATTAAACTCTCTTGTGAGTTTAATGGAATCTGCACCTCGAA
Source organism: Lithobius niger (assembly GCA_023313725.1). Classification (NCBI taxonomy): domain Eukaryota; kingdom Metazoa; phylum Arthropoda; class Chilopoda; order Lithobiomorpha; family Lithobiidae; genus Lithobius; species Lithobius niger. The sequence continues at coordinate 2,816 of JAHWFP010006350.1, forward strand.
AAAGCCAAACTGTTAAGCTTTTGGTTAAGTTTTTCTCTTGTAACCAAAACCTTAACAGTTTAGCTTTATTTTTTTATAAACAAAAGTATCCATAATCTCCAGACTTCGTACGGATTGCTACGTGTATTTTTTTCCTTTCGGAAATACACTCTGTAAGTATTTCACCTATGAAAACGTTCTTTAAGCTACAAAGTTGATAAATGCTAACCCCTCCCCCCAACACTTCCTCTCAGTAAAGAGGCCCTTTGCCATTTCTAGTCAAAACCTAACGAAAGGAGTGATTAGAAGAGTCCAAAAAAAATCCTAACATTTGTTAAAGGCGAAAACAACGCTAGAGACTTAAAAAAGCTTACAGTTAAATTCCTCATGCCTCTTACTGATTTGTTTGTCCGATTGTCCGATCTTCTAACATTTTGTCAGAAATCCTTTATTTATAAGTGTGCTTTTGATCCTGGCAAGACGGAAATTTTTTTTCGCGTCTCTTTCTACTAGTCTCTTTCTGTCAGAATTTCTAAAACAAAAAAAAAATGCTCTGTTGTTTTTTCATTGTAGTTCCCAACTCATCTAAAAACTTTAAATTAAGTCGAGTCCATTTCGTCGCGGTTGATCCCCATAAAAGTGAGCCTTTTATCCCCACAAACTCACTATCATTCCGAGTCAACAAATTACCTAAGGAGAATGGCATCTTCGATTAGTTTGCAGTTACACGCAGTAATTTTTTTTTTTTTTTGTGTGCAATCTAACCCAAGTCTGATAGCGGCTCTAAGTTTTTTCCTTCCCCCAAAGGAGCAACATTCCTCATCGATTGACTAGTGTCTTCGGGGCAATTGAGAAAGGTCTTGCAAGAACGCCCCCGCAATCACGGTCTGTGTGTCGCAACTAAGTTTTTTTTTATGTTACCCTGCATTGCAACTGATCAGATTCGATGAGCAAAAAAGAAGGATAAAACCAGCAGGAAAAAAAAAAGGGAAAATTCACTGCAGTAAATCGTTTGAACTACCATTACTGCTGGAAGGCATAGTAAACGTAACGAGCTGCGGAGTCATTATATTTTTGGCACTGAACACAGCCATATTGTTGCTCGCCGATTTCGCAAAAAGAGAATTGAAGTTAAGTTACCCAGTTGGGCGAATAAGGGCGCGTTTACGCAACGACTCGCTTTTGCATTCTCGCAGCTAGAATTCAATCGCGATGGCAAAGGCGTCGTTGCCATGGTAACATCACTACCTGGATTAGCTAAATCACACGTCGTTTGAAAAAACGCTTGCAACCGTATAATCCGTGACAATAACATAAAGAATTCCTCCTGACGAAACAATTCTCCCAGTCGCTTCTCAACTCATATTCTTGTCTGTCTTTGTTGTTAGCGGGCAGAGCTAAAACCGCCGCCATGTTGGAATTTCGGATGATTTCTAGCTTCTAACTGCGAGAATGATAAGGCGAGTCGTTGCGTAAACGCGCCTTGAAGGTTACCATTGGGTGAATAAAGGGAAGCTTAACGTAAGCTCTGCGTGTTACTATTGACTAACTGACAAATAAACAAATAGCACAATGGAGCCATTTTTGTCTTCCCAGCTCAGAAGGATCATGTGGAAAACTCAACAATAAAAAACTATGAAAAACTGCCACTACTACTAGAGGCTGACTAAACGCAACGAAGACGGAAAAAGTCCTCATGTCGAAAGGAGGGGGTGAAAGGATTGAGGCTTTATGGCGTGTCGAAAGCTAGGTCATTAGCGCCAACGTCAGTCACAGTGCAGTGGTCCGGGTTAGTGGTCCTGCATAAAGACAAATTCTTCGGCCAATTGACCACACTATGTCTCACGAGAAGTGGAAACGCCGACCTACACCATCAAGATGGTGACAGTGCACAAGTGCATGACTGACCGTAACTGGTCAGTGAACCCAATGACATTCTGGAGGGGGCATCCCCCCTCAAAAGAAGCAACGTGTAAGGTTGGTGTGACCAATACGTAAACTGACCAACACTGCCTCTTCTCGGCGACTGCGGCGACAACAGAGTGCCATGCCTGGACAATGCCCGAAGGTTAAAAAAAAAAACAGAATATCAAAATAAACGCTGTTCGAAATAAGACAAAATTGGGTGCCATGCCTGAACAATACCCAAAGGTTTAAAAAAAAACAGAATATCAAAATAAACGCTGTCCGAAATAAGACAAAATTGGGTGCCATGCCTGAACAATGCCGAAAGGTTAAAAAAAAAACAGAATATCAAAATAAACGCTGTTCGAAATAAGACAAAATTGGGTGCCATGCCTGAACAATGCCGAAAGGTTAAAAAAAAAAAACAGAATATCAAAATAAACGCTGTTTGAAATAAGACAAAATTGGGTGCCATGCCTGAACAATGCCGAAAGGTTAAAAAAAAAAACAGAATATCAAAATAAACGCTGTTCGAAATAAGACAAAATTGGGTGCCATGCCTGAACAATGCCCAAAGTGAAAAAAAAATAAAAAAAAACAGAATATCAAAATAAAGGCTGTTCAAAATAAGACAAAATTGGGTGCCATGCTTGAACAATGCCGAAAGGTTAAAAAAAAAACAGAATATCAAAATAAACGCTGTTTGAAATAAGACAAAATTGGGTGCCATGCCTGAACAATGCCGAAAGGTGAAAAAAAAAAACAAATTAGAATATCAAAATAAAGGCTGTTCGAAATAAAGACAAAATTGTTTAATCCAAGATATATTTTCGTTCTTGCTTTTGTTTAGTCAAATATTACTGTTTTGTATGCTCAGGATTTGACTTTCCATACAGTCACTACAAAAACTGCTTAAACTAGATAGATAAAATTCGAGGACCTTAATTTAGTTTAAGATTATTCTCCGACGATTAAACTTATTCTGGCCTCTGTTCAGTTACTTACCTTGTTTTTTTCCTTTAATGTAGATTATTAAAAGAGGTCTTAAGTTAAAAGAAGAATTTAGGATTATTTTTTTCTCAGAAATTATTGTAGAATAACATCGCGCCTCTTCCAACCAGTTATCTCTAAGCCCAAACAATATTTTAGGTCCACTCCTGTTCCCTTTCACCAGATTTAGTTAAGTGTTCAGACTCGTTCAAACTTGTTCAAGTTAAATTAAATTAAATTAAAAGATTTGGTTGAATTAAATTAAATTGGAATCAAGCTTAAATTTATTTTAAACTTGATTAAATCCAAGTTTTTTTTTCCTGATTCAACATTCATTCTATTGCAGGCAATACCATTATTCGTTCAACGCCTACTTTGGCAATAGGAGCTCAACAATATCCCTCAGACTGGTTCTCTCTTCGCGCCTACTAACCTACTGGTGCGGCATTCAGTAGGGATTTGGCGATGCGTTTGAACAGCAACAGCACAAGAGATCAACCCACTACCTCAGACGGAAGGCCGCAGCTATCTCGATCCATGGGCTAATTTTTGTTCATTCTCCGCTCCTGAATTCAACCTTTATGTTACTTTGGAGCGTTGTTGCCCCCCTTCCCCTCCAAATGGCTAACTATAAGGCCCGTAGGGTGATGATTTTCAAGCGACTGGGACTTTAACCTGACCTTTCCTACCTGGCCGAGGGCTTTAAAAACTAGCCATTTGTATGCATTCAGTCTTAAAGTATAGCTGACTCAAAATTTATGGCTTTTTCCATTGCGCCGAGAAATACAAACTACCAGCTCTGGGCTTTTGGAATCTATTCTCAAACTGAAACCTTTAGAAACTTACATCAAGTTTCCATCCCAAAACGCAATATTTTTATATTCACCCTTATTATTCTGCTATCCCGAAACGAAAAACCTCATCAACCATAATATTTGCGGTAATTAATTTTCAAAATTTAATTACAGAATTTATTTATCAACCTGTGGAATTTCCCCTGAACTACACCAGGTTAAATATTAACTGTGACCTTTATTGTGCTATCCGGATCTCTATTAAAGATCAGTGGTCTATTCAAAATCGTAAAGCCGTTTTAACTCACACTTATCTCTCGATTAGTTTTAAATGAGAAAAATAATTTATACTTTTTTGTGTTTAGTTTTGATTTTGCTTTATAAGGGAGCACAAGTCCAAACTGAATTATCTGTCCCACGACAATGCACTGCAACTGAAGTTGCCGCTAATGACCTTGCTGTCGACGCGCCATTAAGCCTCAATCCCCCCCCCCCCTACCACGACAATAAGAGAGACAATTTAGCTTGAGAAGTGTCCAGGCAGAAAACCCAGATCTTTCACATACCACACTCGACATGAGCACGAGAATATTTGTTGTAAACAATTACTTTTAACTTGGTAGCATTATCTAAAAATCAAAACATGCATGCCTTACTACGTAATTCGTATAGTATGACTCTTGAAATATTTTAGTGTTCTCAAAAATTCGTAACAACCAATAAACATTCAGTTCGTGAGTTCGTGTACACTACTTTGGCAGTAATTGTCATGCCTTGATTATTACACTACTTGTTTATAAAATGAGCGGAAAAAATGGGCAGCCGGACAGCAACAATCTGTCCGGAAGTCCGGGTTCTATCCTGGCCTCGGCCACCCCCTGACATGTTCGGGACGAGAAGGCTAGGCAGAGGCGTAACTTCAAAATTGTCAGGTTGTTGTCAATTGTCCAGGGAAGGCCACCTTCATGCAAAAAAAAATTTTAGTTTTTGCCACACAAGGCAACAGTCCAGTGGACCCCACCCCCATTCATACAAAATGCAGTTTTTACTACACAAGGCGATAGCACAGCGGAGGTCCCCATTCATTAAAGAAAAAATATGCAGTTTTTGCCACGCAAGGCGAGCGCCCAGTGGAGGCCCTCCATAAAGAAAATCGCAGTTTTTGCCACATAAGGCGAGAGCCCAACACAAAAATAAAAAAAATAAAAACAGTTAAGTTTTCGTAGTGCAAAGACACAACTTTTTACATTGGAACTAGGGAGCAATAATTTATTTTGTGGTTACAAACACATTTTAAACTGCCCCCCCCCCCCCAAAAAAAAGACAGTGGGGCTGGGGGTGGCTGCCTCCTCTGCCTCATTGTAGTTACGCCACTGGCACCAGGTGTGGTGCTTTGTGCGCATGTCGATTGTAGCATGTCAAAGATCCTGCCTGGGTTTTCCGCTTGGATCCAGCTGAATTGTCCCTCTCAACTTCGTGGGCTAGATAACCCAGTTTGGGTTCGTGCTCCCTAAAAAACCAACAAGAAAGTACATAACGACGCCGCTGTTCGCTGAAACTCCTCTGCTTTGTTGTGAAAGTTATATTTAGCGATACTGTTTCACCCCCAACGTTTACTGTGTATTGCGATGGAATGTAACCTCTGTTGTAAAAATCTATTTAGTCACTAAAGAAAATGCTGTGGGGTCTGCCGTCTATCACTTTGTAGAATTGTTTGTAATAAATCGCTGGACATGCACAGTTTGTTTGTTGCGCCTTCCTGAAGTTCACCATAACGAGGTTTACTTTCGCCCCCCTCTGGGTATTGAGGCAACAATGCGGGCTCTCGCCGCAATAACCTAAATACGACGTACCTTGCTTTTCACACAGTCCATCGGATTAGCGCACGTTTGCGTTTATGATTATTATTTTTTTGTTTTCATTTTTTGCCCACCTCGTTCTGAACGAATAACGGGGAGATTCTTGTTAGTTTGTGTTGCGTGTTAGTTAGGCCTTTATTTTGTTTTTAGGCCAGTCGCAGTTCGATTGTTTACAGGCAGTGCAGTTCGAAAGGTGGGGGGGGGGGAAGGGCTCGTATACGAAAGCGAATCCTGGTGCGTGCTGCATTACCAAATTAGCTCGCAATAGGTACGAACAAATATTTAGCATTTTGAAATACGCTGAGAATGACCAATACCTCCAACTGTTTCACAAGCCTGAATGAAAATGTTTAATTTTTTTTTCTTTTTCTCAGTATGCTATGAAATGAGTGCTATGAGATAGGGATGGGCGATATTTCGGTATTATCGCGATATACAACACACACGATAGTGTTATCGAAATGCTTTTCGTGTTTCGCGATCATCGTAGCTTCGACTCATTTAGTCAGGTTCACATCGGAGCGCGACAGTGTAGATAATTTCGATAAATATCGACCGATTTTGATGTTCAAATACACCACTTTAACCGTTTTCTCACCTGCTTTCCAATAGTGCTACCTGCAACCGTGCTGAAGTTGTTCCTAATAAACCATCTAACTTACATTTTTAAACGTACATGGGCGTACGAAAGATATGGCCGTACGTACGTGCATGGCGTAAGAAAAATTCATTCTTACTGCTGACTTTAACGGGACTAATGTTAAAACATAAAGTGTTTGTCTGTGGATTAATTAATATCAACATTTTCACATCTTAACTGTCATGAATTGTGGAGATAATGTTCAGATTACGTGCACTTTTTTTTTTGGGGGGGGGGAGTTTTTTTCTAGGCGTGGCTTATTTGCGAGACAATGTGATATTTAAAATACTTAAAATATTTGAAAGTGCCTAATTATGTTGAAAAAATAAGACTAGTTAAGTTTTTTTTCATAATTTTCTATTAACACTATACTCTATCTAGGCTTATTATGTACATACATTTAGCCCTAGTCGTAGTAGTATTAGGCCTAAACGTATATAGTTAGTAGGGTTACTGTATGGGAATAGCTGTTGTGACCAATTCATCGACTTCAGACAGATTTCCCTACATGTTAAGAAATGTCGCAAATATCGGATATCGAGGTACTGCAATAATTGCGTAGTCGAAATTTTATTATCGCCCGTCCCTATAGAGCAGTGACATTTGCCGCCATATTAGCTCCAAGTATGGGTACGAGCTAGCATTTGAAGGGCATAGCTACAAGGTGCACTACATAAATATGGAGGGAAAAACAACGGAAGAGCGGATTTCTTAGGCTTAAAATAACGTTGTTTTCTTAACTCTTAACAGCATCGGCTTCAGTATGACGCCCTTCTGTTTCTCTCCGCAGTGCCCCTTGCAGCTAACCCATAAAGACTCCAGCACAGAGTTATATTCAATAATTCTACGTTTTGTCACTGCTCTATACGGAGACGGAAAGGAATTACCTATAGCAAATTAAAAATTCATGAATGAAACTTAACCCAACGATGAGAGTGGAAAAGAAGACTTCAAAGTGAGAATAAACTGGCTCAGCACGTGAGCTATGAGCATGTTAGCAAAAATGAAAATATTAACAACACTGCGGTTTATCTGAAACAGAAAAGGAGACTTTAAGTCTATTAGAGCTAATCTGCCCCTGCGAACTAATCATGCATGAAAGCCAGCTCAAAACTGTTAATCTTTAAAAAGCTCCTCTAAACCTTCGTCCGCAAAGCGTATTAGGAGAAACCAAAAGGTCGTGCCCCTTTTGTTTTTAATATACCAGCAGGTTAGTTCTGGAACACAAGTTTACTGAAAGGGGCCGTTCGCAGGTTTCAGCTTAGTAAGGTTTCAGCTGAGACCACAGGGTGGTGAGAAGAAGTGGTGGTGCCCGAGCGATATCATTTAAGGTCACACAGCAACTTAATTACTAGTTGAGATTTTGTATTGAACCGTTATTTTTGTTACTTAAACTGTATTTGTAAGAAATAAAAAATAATCGTACAATGCGTGTTTATCTGTACGCATACATTCCAATCCATATGCCACTCTTGGCGCACGAACTTGACAACGCAATTCCGGGCTTGAACCGACAGTCTCGGCAAACAGGAAAGTTGAATTCAACGCTTTCCCAACCCTATAGCTATTTTACTTACAAATTTTGCCAAAAACGCGGACCGGCAAAAGAGACATTGATTACGCTGAGTAAAATTATTCCTCGAGTAGAAAACCAGGAGGATGAAGATGTGGAAATCCTGTCTGAATTGTCAATTCAGAGGTTTTTCATGTCTGTCTTCAACTATCGTAGGTATACGTTTGGCAAAAGCACACGGACCGGCAGAAGAGACATTGATTGTGCCAAGTAAAAGTGTTCTTCGTGCAGACAACCAGAAATGTTGAACTGCAGCTTTTTGACGCGCACCCATGCAGCGTTAGCCATGGCGCCAGAAGGAGAGAGGGTCAATTTTGCTAGGTAAATTCTATCGGAAATCCTAGGTTCTTTTACATGCCACAATCGACATGAGCACGAGACATCACAGGGCCCTTCTCTGCCCGAAAATGCCAGAGGTGGCTGAGGCCGGATTCAAACCCGGGACGTCTGGCACAGGAGACGGTCATGCTAATCATCAGGCCACCTTGCCCCGGAGAAGAAATGTTGGACTACTACTGCTCCAGTAAAGCAAACCTATATACAAGCACTTCTTGACGTGTGTAAACGATAATGAAGAAAGTAAAACTGGTTTCTCCCATTTTATGTTGTTTACACCTAATCCACTTCGAATTAGTGATATGTTAGTGATGGCGAAGTTCAACTCTTTAGTGTCTACATTCCAATCGATCGAAAATCTCTGAATTGCGAAATCAGAGGTTTTCCACATCTTCCACTTTTTTTTGGTATAATTTTGCCAAAACTTTTTTTTTTAGGTATTAAGTTTGCCAAAAACACGGACCAGCAAAAGAGGCATTGATCCCAAACATTTTTTTTTTTGAGCAGAAAAACACAACGGTTGAAGACCTAGAGAACATAATTCGCAATTCAGAGCTTCTCGAGTAGTTTGCAATTCAGATGTGCTTGGCTGTTATTAGCAAAACGGATGTGATCTCCTCAACCATTCTGGGAGATTGTTTCGAATGTACTTAAGTAATGTCGAGGGTAAGGATCATCACGGATTTGGCTGCAACAAATTCATGAGACCTGCGATGCTACCAGAGTTTCCCAAAAAACGGTAAGACAAATCGTGTCAGACGAAAATGCCCACTTATCGAAATGTTGGACTACTGCTGCTCCAGTTAAGCAAAACCATACACAAGCCCTTCCTGACGTGCGTAAACGCCAATGAAGAAAATAAAACTGGTTTCTCCCATTTTATTTTGTTTATCCCTAATCCACTCCGAATTAGTGATATGGTAGTGATGGCGAGGTTCAACTCTTTCGTGTCTACATTCCAATCAATTCCGTCTTTCCTAACTCATGTGCATTTTCCTTACTCTGGCAATAGCCAAACTACCGTTCAATGACGGGACCTGTAATTACGTCAAGTCATTTGGTCATCTTTCCCCTTTCTTTCGCTTACTCGTGGACACACTGACCCTTTGCTTTTCTATTTTCTTTTTAACTTCTGTGTATTAATAGACGAAGGAGGACGTCTGACCACACCTTCACTGAGTACGTTAAAAGTTTGGGGAACAGGAAGCCCTTCAATGCGTTACAAAGCTTTCCGTCCGTCAGAAATCGTACGACAGACGATTGTAAACGAACTCGAAAGATAGATGCTTCGCTGCGCTGACCAACTTATTCCTAAACTGGTATAATCTGCAGCTTAAAAGTTTTAATTTTACAGCAATTATTAACAAAAATAGTGTCGTTTCGGTTACCGTCTTAAAATATCTCATCAGGAATCACTGCATCTCTTTCATGCCGCAGTATTTCACATTGAAATCCGTTACCTAGCTTGCGTCTTTTGTACCGAAAAGGTTTTTAAAATTGTGTTGGTAATCGATACTACATTAAGAAAATAATATCAACAGATTATTTAACCTGACGGTACAGAACACATAGCATTCCTACTTTAAAAATATGAGGCTATTACAATGCAGTACAACCATAATTCACTGAAAATATTAACATAATCGTATAAAAGTAATGCACCACAAAAATCGTCTACTTTAATTTTAGAATGAAAATATAGAATTGTCGACAGAATTAGAATGTAAGCTGCTAAGTTTAATGAAACGGAAGAACAGACTGGTAGGCTTTTCCGTGTAGCTCTAAAGCAACAGATAGAAGCCAACCATCACAATACCGAGGGAAACTTATCAGGGTTTGTCGCCTCATTATGCTGCAGCACACAAGGCATTTAAATGTTTATTGATTACGCATTTGTCAGCTTGTTAAAGTGAAATGTGATAGCACTGAATTTAGCCTTCTGACAGCTTGTAGAGGAAATTTAATTTTAACTTCTCTAGGGGAAGCATGATGCGAAATGTTGTTGTTTTATTTTCAGGTCGATAATACGTTAAAATGCATTCTTTGCTGTACCTATTAATAATAGAAGCTTCTTAAAAAAAACTGACCTGATGCGATTTAGAGCAACTGTTTATTTTTATTTTTCCATGTTCACAAAACTTTGAGACGGTATGATTAGAGACTCGAAGATGTACTCCCCCTCCCCCCTTAATATGAGCACACAAGACCGTGAAATCTTCATAAATACAATCAAGTAAATGAATTACAAACAAAGCGTAGGTTACCTAAAAAAAAAGTCAAATCGAGTCATCCTCATCTCCTCAAAAACTAAACGCATTTCTACAGTTATGATCCAACGAAATCAAAGTGAAAGTGTGGGTGGTTTGCAGGTGAGAAGGTGAAAAAGGCACTGGATGTTTCACAGAATATGTAATTTGGCAACATTCTTAGCTAACCTCTACCGAGAACTTCCTCCACGAAACCGTTCGCCATAATACACGGGCTGCTGGTGACGTAGGCGTGTAGGTGTGCGCTGTAAATGAAAATAGCGGCGGTCGCAACTCCGGGGAAAGGGGTGGAGAAGTGGTCGGTTAGAGGCTTAGTATGAGCTATTGCTGCAGTAACGCACTGCAAAGGTTTTAGCATCAGATATGCAGGTTAGATGTGAGGAATCCAATAATTATTATTGGTGGTAATAAGCTAACTTCAGTTGCAAAACTTTATAACTCTTGGCTTTTGCCATCACATTTAGGCACCATCTGGCCTGAGTCCTAACGTTTTCTAATTACAGTTGGTTAAAAATTACTTGAGGGGCTCCTAGGTTTGTGGAGTGAAAAGAAGTGGGTTTAAAAAAAATAATATAACAATGGCCTGCACTCCAATGGACGTTTACATAAATGTGACACCTGATTGGAAATATATCAAATTCAGAAACGTACAGGCGCTAGAACTTCCTAAGTCTTGATGAAAGTAGGCTTTTACGAGTTTGCCATCTTGCATCTTGGAGGTTAGACCTCTCAGTCCATCAAGTACCCAGATTCCAGTAATAGTGCAACAAGTACCCAAATTCCAGTACTAGTGGCGAGTCTTGGAATCTGGGTACTTGAATGGACAGTGAGAGCTAACCTCCGAGAGGCAAGCCAGTGTCAAGACTGTATCATGAGATTGTTCATGACATGAGATCAAAGACGAGTTGCTCTTAATTTTGTTTTCCGATTCATTTCAAGTTTTCCATATGCATTCAACACTCTACTTGGGGGTTTAAGTTTGTTATCTAACAAAATAGGACAAAACGCTTCGAGGATTTTGATTCTCAAATATTAAAAATTACTCAAGACGCCGTTAGTCTGATATTAGCTTTAATAATAAATCAGGAAAATTCTTCCGAAGTAAGCGACCTAACACATAAAACAACTCCGATAAGCAAGCACATCACTTATACAACAGTATCATGGTATCAGCGTCGGATGAAAACATCTGGTCGCTTCTTACATCAGTACGCACAAGATTCTGGTTCAGTTGCCATTTTGCAGTAGCAGTAGTTACGAGACGAACGTATACTACTATTTTTTTTTCAAAGTAATGTGAAAATTAGCCTGCTTGTCAATACACCACACATTCATCTTTTTAGTCACGACCTGTTGGAGAATTGGAAATTAGCCATTAGCGAAATTATACACTAAAAATAACGTAGTTCAGTAAGCCACCTTTATGTACTTACGTTTCGTCGGAGAGGCATGGCTCGGATTCGAACCAACTACACAGTTCGCCCCCAGATCACTTGCATAGCACCTTAATCGCTATGGCCACATCCTCCACTGGCATAAAGATAATTCACTGAACCCGTTATTAAGGTCACAACCGTGACCAGGACTCCATTCGACCGAAATCTGCTCCGCCATAGGCAATGGAGAGGGAAGACAAACACTCGTAAGGCTCAAAAAAGGAGAAATAAATAGACATAAATCGCTGTAAATATTATTAAGGAAAATAATATCTGGGGGCGAACTGGGTAGCTGGTTCGCATCCGGGTCATGCCACTCCAACGAAACGTGAGTGCATAAAGGTGGCTTACTGAACTACGTTATTTCTAGTGTGTAATTTTCGCTAATATTATGTACAGCGATTTGTGTCTATTTATTTCACCTGTTGGAATGTATCATGTGCCTTTTCTGACTGCATATGTCACTCTCGCACTTCATCCTCCTTCAGTATTACTCTACCACACGACACGTCGAATAACTGATGCAGCGTTAGTGCATACTTGTACTTTATTGTTGCCAGCTCTTGCTACGAGTTACCTCAGTGAGGGAAGTACCACATTTCATGTTTTTTCCTGGAATACATCTTTACTTTACTCTACATATCAAGTCTTTCAGTTAATGGAAAGACCATTGCTGACAAATTCAACCCGTATACTAAAGTACGAGTCTTTGGTGCTTAGTCTATGTGAGCCAAGCCTAAACTTGTTGATTTTTAACTGACTGCCTCCCTTCATTCATGAACGTCTAATTTTTGAGCCTGGAATCACCTTGGAGTGGAGCGTTTTACAGGCTGCTAGAGCAGACTTTCCAGCATTGTTTAGAATTGAGTAATCACGTAATTATCCGTGATTAACTGAAGAAATGTCGTTTGTCGATCTTCCATAGTGGGACACTGTTGAGGAGCCATTACGAATGAGTTAACAGCGTCACCCAACCCCTTAGCAATCAATTGAGGATATTGCGTTGCCAAGAAAAGTAAGCTTTCACGTTGTTTACTTTACAGAAATGGAGACTCTCGCTATTATTTATTTATTTTAAATTTAACATCCAAGATTCTTCTTCGTTGGAAGTGGTTCTTTGTTTCTAAGTTACGATTCCCTAATGAATAACAGCAGACGAAAAAAAATCAATTGGACAAATTAGGAGGAAGGAAATAAAGGTAAGGATGCAATCAATTAGATAGTTCCACTTCATGAAACAATTCCCAGTTCCTCAATACGTTGACTTCTGGACGGTCGATTGCTTTTTATTTCTACATATTGGTCTTTCATTATCGTAATTAGGTTTAAGAAAGCAGGCAATTCGATAAAATGCTTATAGAGCAACAGTTAGGTACACAACCTGTGGAACATGTACGTCGGGAGCTAGAGATTCACTATAAGGAAGATGCCAAAAACTATTTTACTTTTCTGCCTATACGTCGCTTCCTCCCTCGCTACAACGAAGGTACAATTTTACTGACAAACAAATGCAAAAAAGTTATAATTCTTGTGACAGACTATTTATTTGAGTTAAGACAGTACCGTCGTACTCGTGGCCATTTTTTTAACCTTTCCTATCTGTCACAATTTCCCACTGCAGCCAGAAAAGACTTCTTCATCTGATTGTCCATTCATGGAACCATCTCCTTAATGACTTCGTCACTGCCTTCTCTATCATCCAGTTATTCAAAACGCATTATGGTGTGATGTTTCCTCCCTATTAATTTATTTTTTTCCGGCTTTACCCGTCTAGGGCATTAGGAGCACTGCTCTTTCGTCATTTCTATAATAATATTACCGTAAAACGGAGCTACTTTGATCCCTGTGGTTACTCTGATCAATGAAGTAACGAGAAAATAAAAAAAATCGTCAAAAATCAAATCATCTTTAAAAAAAAATGTTATATTTTCGCAAACTATGGTTGTCAGGGATCCATTCTGTAATGGTGTTTTGATTTTGCACAAAGACGTCAAACGGCAGCAAACTTTTAGCTTGTGCGAATGGCCGCTTAGCAACGTATGCTAACTTTCAGCCACGGAGACAAAACATTATCTTTTGAATCTAAATATTCATATAACAAATGGTTGAAGGACTAAATTATAACGTTGTACAACTATCATTGTGATGAAATTAAATATAGAGCAAGGAAGATCAAAGTTGCCCCCCCCCCCCGCCCGACAAAAAAAACGCTGATCAATGTTACCCCAAAAGCTTATTTGGATAACTTTGTTCACGTGGGATAAACATAATTAGAAAGTGTAAGTACTTTAAAAATAACAAGAAAACGCCCTAAACGAAGGTTCCTACTTCCAGGTATAAAAATTGCAATGTACAAATGTATTCATTCTTTTGCAGGAACGTGCACACGGGGTGGGGTGGGGGCAGGGGGCAGGAGGGGGGGGGCTCTAGCCCCTGCCCTCATGGCAAAGTGTCCCTTTTTTCTGAAAAAAGTGTCATTTTTCGGTGGAGTGGTGGTGCAAAACCGCCTAAAAAACGCAAAAAAAGGACAATAACGGCTAAGAAACTGGTGCAAAGAGGGGCAGAAATGGTTAAAGTCCCACAAAAGAAGAAGTTAAAGTCCCCAGAAAAAAGTTTGCCCCTGCCCTCACGTCCCTGTTCTTTTTGTATCCAAAAATATGCTCATCGCACTGTTTTCTGGAGATATGGATTCCACATCAACATGCCCTGCTAAGTGTCATTACTCGATGTTTTTTGGTTATCCATACAATTGGTATTATACTAATCGTAATGCAATATCCAGAGACAAATTTCATCCTTTTAAGGAATCAAAACTAGCATCACTATATGCCGATAACTTATCACCTCTTTCACGTTTTATACGTGGCTTGTATAAGGCTATAGCTTGCATAGGTTATGGCTCAGTTTGGCTCAGCGGTAAGACCTTGGCCTTTGATTTCAGAGGTCGTGGGTTCGATTCCCCGCTCAGGCAGTCTGACATATAAGTCCAAAAGGCAACGTAAATATGTTTGCATCAGTATTTAGTTATCAAATTCATTCATCAAATTGCAAATTCTTTTCTTCCTAACTACTATTTCCTTTTCCAGCACAGCGATGCTAACTCCCAAATAGTTTTGTTGCTCCACAGCTACTATTTCAATCCTATCGATAATTTTTACCGATGTGGTCTTCAATACAGCTTCATTTGAATAAGCTATGCATGCAATCATCGTCTACATAAATGAATATTACAGCAAATGAGCAATCATTAATGGTGAAATATGCACACGGGACGTGGTGTGATTGTGTGAAGTCAACGTCTATCAATACCCCATGTATAGGATCGTTCCATAATAATCTTCCAGATTATAGAAGGTCATAAGGGCTTTTACGCAACAAACGTACATTATCCCCCCCCCCCCCGTTTTGTTTGTGGAAAAGCCTGTAGGCTCTTTTACACAAATTTTGCTATCACTGTCATTTTGATGCAAGTACGGCATAAAAAAAAAAGTAGTTCATATCCATGTAAAGTAGCCAAATACAAAATCAATCAAACTGCATTTAATTTTATTACTCGAGCAAAACTCAGCTCATTATTGATGGATTTCTCTGCATTCCATGCCTGCGCAACAATTGTGGCTTTATGTCTGTGCAACAAGCCATCTGGGTTTACTTTTTGACAAAGACCTACTTAGTTGGAATGACCTTTGTGTTTGGCGGCTTGAACACTACATCCCATGCGTTGTGTGACTTTAAACGAGTTAATTTGGCCTCCATAGTTTGCAGCCATTGTGCCAACTCAACCGAATTGCTTCATGATAATCAGGGCCTTCGTAAACCCCAAGCCATACTCAACCAAACTCATCCAGTCTGGAAGCAGAGCGAAGTTTGCTCATGGGCATTCTGTTTGTTAATGGTACCAAACTGCCTCCAGATGGTTGAGTTTGGTTGAGTTTGGTTTGGTAGTTATCGAAGGCGCCCAATTTTTGGGGGTTGTCACGGCATGTATAACTCGCCAGTTGAAAGCTCGAAGGCCAATATCTTGTTGTATGTTATTGTACTCACAATCACTGTCACTGTCATCATCAGATATGAACCGAGTATTGTCTTGAGTACCACTGTCGTTACATGTTCCGTGCATGATATGTTTTTTGTTGCGAACCGACGGTTTCACTAAGTTTTTCTTGTTTTGTGCTTCTTCTTCTGTGCTCCTTTGTAGTTCCACATGGTCGCCCTTTGGTCACCCTCTTTGTCATTTCGTTTCAGGCACTTGCTGTAAAATGGACGTTGAGGACAAATAACTTGTTACATCGGCATTGGTGATGGTGGTGAAGAAGTTTCATCACCGTCGTCACACGTCATACTGTGTTCTGTCGATGTGGGTTCCACATCAACATCTTTTGTATATTCATGGTTGTTTCAATATCGTTTCACTTTTAACCGGCTCATCAAACTTCACATGACGGGAACGTCGTACACGTTTCGTTTCGACGTCCAAAATACTTCTGTTTCGGGGTCAATGCTGTTAGATCTGCGCCCGTTATTTGTCTGCCTGTTTGAATGCACTTTTGTATTTAAAATTTTCATTTCAGCACAGTATGAAGTTACGGATTGTCCCAACTGTGGTTTACGAGACCTGAATTTATTCATGTGCTAGAAGTTGCTTACGTTCACCTTGAGATTCCTGTCATTCTCGGATAGCTGCCCACAGAAATTCGTGCAGTTAGGTGATCATTATATATATAATGCTTTTTGGGTGTCGTCCATTGTACGCTTTGCATCTTTGCTCATGTGCTTTGCATCGGCCATGTCAAATGCGCTTCTCACTGAGGAATTCTGCATATGCAGTACATGATCAGTAATGGCTCGTTTAAACCACGTTTCCAGGTACATGTAAAGAACGTAAATATACCTTGACACTTATCGACCATGTCACGTAAT
>JAHWFP010006405.1:0-13509 GCA_023313725.1 Lithobius niger
CTTTAATCAGTTGCGGCTGTCAAGTCTTGCGGGTGTCTCCGGGAGCACTCATGATTTACTTTTTCTAATGTGAAAATTTAAAACTTTATTCAAACCAAGTGTGTTTGTCTGATTTTGTGAATTACTAATTTGTATATTCCGAACTTGCTACTTTTTGTAAATGTAAACTTGTTGCCTATTTAAATAATTGGTATTCAAAAGCTTTCCGAAGCAAACTATAATGTAAAAGTGTTTTCATTCTCTGTCGCAAAAATAAAACCAGGAGTTTTAAGCTTCAGTCGTTTGCTAGACTTGATTAATTGTATTTTAGTGTAAAATTAAATATGTAGCCCATTTTTAGATTTTAGCTAGTTAAACAGTTAAATCCACCGTTGGTGGCAGCGATACCGACAGTTTAAGGTTAGGCCCCTTTAATTAGGACCGGCGCTTCATCCCCCATGCTGGGACAGTGTCCATGCTGTGTTGAATAACGTAAAAAGTCGTCATTAACACCGATTAACCTCAAGCTGAAACTCCACGTACACCAGGGAAACCAGGGGCGTTACAAGCACCTAAGCCGTCGTAGCGTCCGCCGTTACAGTTCGTTTGCTAGTCGATTAACTGTTTAAGTGTAAATAAATATGTAAACCATTTTTAGTTTAGCTCTTATAAACGGTTAAATTTCCATCGCTGGTGGCAGTGAAATACCAGCAGTATTAAGGTTAGGCCCCTTTAATTTAGGACCCTGCGCTCCATCCCCCATGCTGGGACAGTAGCCCTTGCTGTGCTTATGCCGTAAAAGTCGCAATAATCACCGCAACACCTTAAGCTGAATCTCCGTGTCAAACCAGGAAACCGGAGGCGCTACAAGCACCTGAGCCGTCGTAGCGTCCGCCGTTACACTTTTGAAAATTTAATTTAGGACCCCCCAAGTCTAAATTTTAGTTTAAAAACGTAACTTAAACTCTCTCTAGCTAGGGAATATTATGGTGGTGGCGCCTGTAGCGGCATCTTAGGTTTCTCACCCCATAACGTCAGAGTGGTCCTCTTACTAAAAACCAACATCTTTCTTATTTGTTTTAAACATTAATTCAAATAACTGACGGTTTGATCTTTGTGTGGGATTCATTGGTTATTCACTCCAGACGGACTTTCTAAGTAGCCGAGGCTTTTATAATTTGAGGAGTTGACTTAGAAACAGCAACTCTGGGAGGTTTAAAGCTCTGTTTTATCACTTAGAAACAAAACTGTGAAACGGTTGATCTTTCATGCGTGTTTGAAACATACTGTTTGATAGATTGTAACC
This sequence comes from Lithobius niger, assembly GCA_023313725.1. NCBI lineage: Eukaryota > Metazoa > Arthropoda > Chilopoda > Lithobiomorpha > Lithobiidae > Lithobius > Lithobius niger. The sequence continues at coordinate 1,286 of JAHWFP010006405.1, forward strand.
AGCCTGGGCTGTTCAGTCTTGCGGACGACTCTGCGGAGCGTTCAGTATTGCTTTTTCTATTCGAAAAATTAATAGATTGTTTTATTCTGAAACACAAATGTTGTTTTAGTCAAAACTTGTGAAACCGAATTACATGTTGTAAATTCAAACTTTGTGCTTTTAAATAATTTTATTTCAAAAGCTCTCGGGCAAACATAATGTAAAGTGTAATTTTTCATTCTCTGTTGTTATAATAAAAACCAGGAGTTTTTAACTTCAGTTCGTTTGCTAGTCGATTAACTGTTCAAGTGTAAATAAATATGTAAACCATTTTTTAGTTTAGCTCTTTGTAAACGGTTAAATTACCATCGCTGGTGGCAGTGAAATACCAGCAGTATTAAGGTTAGGTCCCTTTAATTTAGGACCCTGCGCTCCATTCCCCATGCTGGGACAGTAGCCCTTGCTGTGCTTATGCCGTAAAAGTCGCAATAATCACCACAACACCTAAAGCTGAATCTCCGTGTCAAACCAGGAAACCGGAGGCGCTACAAGCACCTGAGCCGTCGTAGCGTCCGCCGTTACACTCCGTTTGGAGAGGGGTTAAGATTTAACGTAGCAGCATTTAGCCTACCTAGTTCGAGCTGCTTGTCCAGTTTAGCTAATTCCATAGCACTGGCACGGTCTTTAATTTGGGCATCTTGGTCCCTTAAAGCTAGTTCATGAGTTCGACGACGGTCGGCCTCGGTTAAGTCAACAGCACGTTTTTTCTCTGCGTCTGCAATTTCGAGTGCTCTTAACTTTAATTCTTCTGCTTTTAAAAACAGTTTATTTTCTTTAGCGGCTAATTCTTTTTTAGCAAATATAGCGGCTTCTCTCCTTTCAATAGCGTTAGCTAGTGCGTCGGAAAGTTCACATAAATCCAATTTACCGTCTTCAAGGGCTGATCGTAAAATTTTCTGCGATTCGGCTCGGGGTTCACTTACGGTGAAGCCTCGGTTTAAACAGGCCTTCTTTAAGTCCTTGTTAGTGATATCACGAATGATTTCGTCTAATTCTTCCACTTCTGACATTCTTGAGTCTTAATTGGTTAACGTGGTTTCAAAATAAAACTTTTATAAATGAAACAAAAATTAAAAGCAGCCGCTTAAAATTTAACGTTACTTTTGAGTAGAGCAAATTATTTAAAAGACTTCTCTCCCAAATCCAGTAAGTTTGCACATAAAAATACACTTCTAAAACCTCCAGCACTCTGGTATATGAATAGCTAAATTGCATAAATGCTATCAACTACAACACTCGGCTTGGCGGCCTCTAAGCATATCTCATGTACACTTACCCAATTGTACAATCGATGTACTGTCAGTCTGTCCTTCCGTTCCACCGTAGTACGGGAAGTTCAGCACTGATTTTTCCGGAGTCGATCGTCACTGGCGGTCAAATTCACGGGACCTCGGCGTTGCACGCAAAATCCACGGCTTGGCTGCACGGAGCGTAGTTTCCCTCTCGGGCCTCTTCTCCTACAGCATCGGTAGGGGTTGAGACGGGTCTCGGCTGGAGGACGTCTACTGGAAGTGGCAGCTGTTGCTTCCTGGCGCCGGCAGTGGTTGGAGGTGTGGCGGGGGTTGTATTTTTTTATAACTTTAGTACGACTTCTGCTTCATGACTTTTTGTAACTTAGTCACTGGCATCTGCTTCGTGACCGTGTTTGGCTGGACCACAGACATCTAGTTGGAAGATGCTTGCATCCTTCTGGGGCATGTAGCATGGCAGGGGGGAAAACGCTTGACGGGAACAGCACATGTTCATCCCACCGCTGCCAACCAGTTGTGACGGCGGACGCTACGACGGCTTAGGTGCTTGTAAAGCCCCCGGTTTCCCTGGTGTACGTGGAGTATCAGCTTGAGGTTAATCGGTGTTAATGACGACTTTTTACGTTATTCAACACAGCATGGACACTGTCCCAGCATAGGGGATGAAGCGCCGGTCCTAATTAAAGGGGCCTAACCTTAAACTGTCGGTATCGCTGCCACCAACGGTGGATTTAACTGTTTAACTAGCTAAAATCTAAAGATGGGCTACATATTTAATTTTACACTAAAATACAATTAATCAAGTCTAGCAAACGACTGAAGCTTAAAACTCGTGGTTTTATTTTAGCGACAGAGAATGAAAAATTTACACTTTACATCATAGTTTGCTTCGGAAGGCTTTTGAATACCAATTATTTAAATAGGCAACAAGTAGAAATTACAAAAAGTAGCAAGTTTGAATATACACTTAGTATTTCACAAATTCAGACAAACACACTTGGTTTGAATAAAAGTTAACTTTTCACATTAGAAAAAGTAAATCATGGGTGCTCCCAGAGACACCCACAAGACTTGACAGCCGCAACTGATAGTAGTCTATCTGACAGTATGTTTCACATGATCAACCGTCCACAGTTATGTTTCTAAGTTTTCCAAGTACAAAAAGATCAACCTCCCTTAGTTCCCTCGAGAACTGTTGTAAGTAATAAAAAGCCCGGCAATTTTACACTTAGGCATCAGTTTGTTTCAATTTGACTTCCACAAAGATCAAACCGTCAATTAGTTTAGATTAAAAATCCATTTAAAATAAACTGGAAAAATTTGGTTTTTAGAAAGAGAACCACTCTGACGATATGGGGAGAGGAAACCTAAGATGCCGCTACAGGCGTCTCCACTATAATATTCTCTAGCTAGAGAGTTAAGTTAAGTTTTAAACTAAAATTTAGAATATGGGGGTCCTAAACTGAACTTTCAAAAGCTAAACTATAACATACGAACCACTACCATCGTGCCCGGCATGGCATTCTCCGGACATGGCTTCTCCACTCCCGACTGGCATGACCGGTCTCTAGCTTGAGATCTGTGAGCTGTGCTGACTGAGGATTCTGGGGTTGGGGTTTTATGCTGGAGCAGCGGATTTTCTGGACCTTAGCGCGGACGCCGAGGAGAGCTGCGGGGGTCTGATTGGCCGAGGGCCTCGAGAACAATGGAAAGTGGGAGGAGAAGTCGGTTGAACAAAGAGACTGAATGCAGAGCCGTTTGAAGGAGTAGGGATATGTACGACGGAAAAGATAGGCCTATTTTGAGTTTTACTCAACTGAACTTTCGGAAATGGGCCTTTACTTTGTATTGGCTACGGATTGAATATTTACATGATTGCAACGTGATTAGGCTCTTGTTAAAGCTTATTACTTTGACTTGGGTAATGCATAAAGCATTACTATTAAATTAAACAAGCTTTAACTGTAAACTGCAGTGTTAAACACCACAACTAGTTTTGGCTGGGGAGGGGTGCAAAATGGGGAATTCGTAGTTTTTGCACAGTTTCATTTTCGGAAATGGGTTAAACAGATCTTTTTAAGAATTCTTTTAGAGTTTAATAGTAGACCAAGCTATTCGTAGGTTTTGGTAGGTCTCAGTCAGGCTAGAGGAGAACTAAAATAAACATATATACACTGAAAATTCGTGTCCGGTAGAATGCCAGGTCGTAATACGTTTATACGTTTGGACATATGGAGCGTTTCTGGGGGTAAAAGAATATAAATAAAGGATAAATGCGGTTAAATAAACCAGCTTAGTTGAATGCTATAACGCATTAAGTTACTGGAAACATTTAACGTTTAACAATTTTAAAGTTAAATTCGATCGTTGTGGAAATTTTTCATATGGATTGCGCCCGACAAACACAATAAAAAATTTCACACTGCAAATTGGTTGTCTGTATAAATCCTCATACAATACACTAAGCTAATATGTTCGGGCTTTTTGCCCTAAAAGAAAAGGGACAAAACGAAAATACAAAAATACAGAGTTCAGCAATGGCGGCCATGACGAAGGTGCGATGTGGTGGGTTTGAGGTGATCTTCAAAAGTAGTTTTATGGTTCTTCCTGGTGGAAAGTCCGGATTTGGACTTCCCCAAAAGTCTTGTATTTGGACAGGCTATTAAATGTCGAAGAGTTTGTGAGAATCGGACCATTATTGCAAAAACGGCCAGATATGCCTCGGCGAGGCATTTGGGTGCCTCAAGAAAAAAATTTCAAATTTTTGAAAAACAGGCGTTTTTCGGTGGCGCTCATTTACAGGGTGCAAAGAGTAGTAATAGAAAATACTGTTTCTTCCTGGGTACGGTTCCATGTGGCGTTCCACAGGGGTCTGTCCTGGGACCACTTCTCTTCGTTATTTACCTAAACGACTTAACATTTAAAGATAACAACATTTTTGGTTTCAAGTTCGCTGACGATCTTAAAATTGGAAGCGAAAATTTTACCGGTGGTTGCATTCCTGAACTTGAGGCTCAAATTCGGAACGTGACTGACTGGTCCAAGGTCTGGCAGCTGCCCCTTTCTATCCACAAATGTCTCACTTTTCATGTGGGTAAAAATAATAACTGCTCCAAGTATTTTTTGGAGCATGTGATGCTTCCTTCCATAACGGAAGTGCGCGATCTTGGGATTTGTTTTACCAATAACTTGAAACAAACCCTTCACTGCCAGAAGGTCTGTGCATCGGCATATCGTCGCTCAGCCATCGTTAATAAGTGCTTCACATCCGGTAATGTTGAAACCAAGGTGTGGGCTTTTAAGGTTTTTGTGCGACCGCTTCTGGAATATGCCACCCCGGTTTAGTCGCCATATTTAGCACGGGATATTGATCTGATTGAGGCCGTGCAGCGTAGATTTACGAAGGGCCTCCTGGGTATGCATGACGTTGCCTACCGGGACAGACTTAAAAAGCTTGATCTGGAACTTTTGGAGCTGAGAAGAATTAGATTTGATTTAATATTGACATTTAAAATCCTCCATAATTTGATATCTGTAGATCTTCCATTCTTTGATTTCCCTGATTGTCCTATAAGCACACGGGGGCACAACTGGAAACTTATTGTTCCGGAAACTTATTGACTGTCGCCGGAACTTCTTCGCAGTTCGAATTGTCCCAATTTGGAATGCTCTACGGGCCAGCACTGTGAATGCAAAAACAATTTCGGCTTGCCGTAGAATGTTGGAATCTGAACCATTGCACAGATTTCTTAAGCGACCACTTCCGGCATATCCCTAACTCTTTTGTTCTTTCGAAAAAACCATAACTTGTCAGGAACGGTGTAAGTGGTTCCCCAACCCTTCCGACCTCCTTCCACTTACCGGTGGTAAATTATTATTATTATAACTGTGGACGGTTGATCATAAGAAACATACTGTCAGATAGACTTTAATCAGTTGCGACTGTCAAGTCTTGCGGGTGTCTCCGGGAGCACCCATGATTTACTTTCTCTAATGTGAAAATTTAAACTTTTATTCAAACCAAGTGTGTTTGTCTGATTTTATGATGTACTAAGGTATATTCAAACTTGCTACTTTTTGTAAATTCTACTTGTTGACTATTTAATTAATTGGTATTCAAAAGCTTTCAGAAGCAAACCTTAATGTAAAGTGTACTTTCATTCTCTGTCGCAAAAATAAAACCAGGAGTTTTAAGCTTCAGTCGTTTGCTACATTTGATTAATTGTATTTTAGTGTAAAATTAAATATGTAGCCCATATTTAGATTTTAGCTAGTTAAACAGTTACATCCACCGTTGGTGGCAGCGATACCGACAGTTTAAGGTTAGGCCCCTTTAATTAGGACCGGCGCTTCATCCCCATGCTGGGACAGTGTCTATGCTGTGTTGAATAATGTAAAAAGTCGTCATTAACACCGATTAACCTCAAGCTGAAACTCCACGTACACCATGGAAACCGGGGGCGTTACAGGCACCTAAGCCATCGTAGCGTCCGCCGTTACAGAATCAAACCATAATGTAAAGTGTTATTTTCATTCTCTGTTGCAAAAATAAAACCAGGAGTTTTAAGCTTCAGTCGTTTGCTAGATTTGATTAATTGTATTTTAGTGTAAAATAAATATGTAGCCCATCATTTAATTTTAGCTAGTAAAACAATTAAATCCACCGTTGGTGGCAGCGATACCGACAGTTTAAGGTTAGGACCCTTTAATTAGGACCGGCGCTCCATGCCCCATGCTGGGACAGTCGCCCATGCTGTGTTGAATAACGTAAAAAGTCGTCATTAACACCGATTTACCTCAAGCTGAAACTCCACGTACACCAGGGAAACCGGGGGGCGGTACAAGCACCTAAGCCGTCGTAGCGTCCGCCGTTACAGCCTTAAAAAAAATACAATATTGCTAATATGTTATTTATGTCATCATGTATTCAATTTTTTTTTAGTTTTTGTCTAATAACTTCGTAGTAGTATGAGCTAGAGGTTTGAAATTGGCACCATTGAAAAACTCGTTTCGAGGCGGTTGTAAAGAAGGCCTGAGTTCTTCACCCGATTTGAGAGGATACCTCAACTCAAACTATCAACAACCTGAGGGAAAACTTCGTTTACGGCAACGAACACTTTTTTTTTCTCGGTACCTCGGCCATGAAAAACCCCGAAATACAAACGCCTGTAACTTCCAAGAAAATGGACCGATCCGTTTCATCTAAACAGCTCTTAATAACTTTATCTGTTTTCCCCCGCAAACAGAACACGAAAATTCCTTCTAGAACTTTCACAGCATCCTTAAGAAAAACGCACGAAACCGATGCCGTAAAATCACCGTAGCGCACGAGACGCCATTTTCGCCACTTGTAAAAATTTGTATATGCTTTTATTTTTTTAGGTATAAAGCCGAAAACATTAGTTTAGTGTTTTAGAGGGAGGAGCTTCCTCTACGAAGGTACTTAACCTCCCTAATAAATGTACAGATACTTTGTTTTGATATTTTTCTTAAGTAGATTTAAGGTGACGATCTAAGATGCACTTGAGAAATGTCCGACATCCAAAAACCCAATTTTACGTCTATAAATATTAACTCAACTATTTAAAATGCGTTTTAGCACTCGCTGGTAACCTTAACTTTTATTTTATAATAATCTTTTAACGTAATCTTTTGCCATCCCAACTACCGGAGCTTAGGCAGCTTTTCGTTTACGTCTTTTCTGTTTGTACTTTGTTGTCCCTAGCAAAACCGACATGGCATTCAATTTCCCAAAGTAAACCTGGCATCCCAATGTTGATAACCGAATTTATTGAGATCATTCCTTCAATAGTCGCGATGCATATCATCGTGGTTAAATAAGAAAACAATCCGTAGTAATTAAAGGCCTTATTCACGTTCTAAACAATGAGTTTAACTCTACCGGCCTCTCTTTATCACGCAGTACATAGTTATTCCTTCAAACGGCGCCAAGCGAAAAATCCTTTGCGCTGCCGACTTTTCTATTGTTCTCAGGGCCCTCAGCCTATCAGACCTCCGTAGCTCTCCTCGGCGTCCACGCTAAGGTCCAAAAAATCCTCTGCTCCAGCATAAAAACCCAGTCCCAAGAGGCAATCGACAGCACACGCTCAGCAGATCTCAAAGCCAGAGGTGACTACGCCAGTCGGTATAGGAGATGTCCTGTCCGAATGTTGCCATGCCGGGCAAAGGTAGTTGGTTCGTATTAGACTAGTGTTAGTTTAGAAAATTTAATTTTGGATACCCCATTCGAAATTTTAGTTTTAAACTTTACCTAACCTTAGCTTTGAGGGAATTATGGAGGTGGAGCCATAGTCGGCATTCTAGGCCCCCATCGCCATAACGTCATGGTTCACGGTCCCTTTCTAAAAACCAGCTTTTGTTTCCCGTGTTTATTATTATGAATTTAATCTAAACACTAAATCTGCATTTAGACGACGTATTTTTCGGGTGCTTCCCTAGATACTAAGGATCTACAGATTTGAAGATTTGATCTTAGGTCGGACTTAAGAAACATATGACTATTTGTGTGTAATTCCCGCGGTTTTCACCAAATAGATTTATTTCATGTAATTCCCGCGGTTTGCATGTTATAACGGGTTCCCGAGGTCCCACAAGCATTTTCTAATCGAAATTGCAGTTTTTACTCTTCACCCAGTTGTGTGAAGTTTGTGTTGAATTTCATGTAAATTCTTGTTGATTTTTCCTGTTGTAAAAATCGTCGTGCTTTAATTTAAAAGCCAATTTTCTTGTATTGACACTAGTTGAATTTTAAATGTAATTGTTTATATTTATCTGCATTTTAATAAACCTACGAGGTTGTAAAACGCCTGTTTTTCTGCTAGGTTGACTAAATGTAGAAGTTATAGTTCTTAAGAAAACCACTTAATAATTAAACTTAGGGCTGCATTTAGAAACACCCACCTGGTGGCAGCGAATACACCCCCCCCCCTCCAAAAGGTTGTCTAGTTAGCCTACAGTTAGGACGAATGACTCTCTGTTACCCATGCTGGGCCAGTAGCATACGTGTGCTGTTTTCCGTAAAAGTAAAAACCGCCACCGAACTAGAAGTTTAGAGGTCAAATCCACATTGATGTCGGAGAAGTTACAAGCACCTTGAAAATCGTAGCTTCGGCCACTACAATCTGGTGGCAGCGGTGGGATGAACAGGTGCTGTTCCGTCAAGCGTTTCCCCCCTGCCATGCTACTGCAATTGAACAATTCTTCAATTTGTCAAGCCGCAATTGGACGTAAGTTGCAAGAAAAAGATGTCCGGGACTCAGTTACTATAGTCCCCCGAAAAAGACGCCCGCATTGCCGTTACAAATCAATGCTTTCCCCGCCCCAGTAACCACGCCGTTCCTGGAGCCAGACGACTGGAGCCGCAGATTCACCGAGTGGACGCCTGCCCAGCCGAGATGCGAGCATCAAACCCCGCAACCCTGTGAGGAGAGACCAGCTGACCACGGACGAGGGGCTCCTGCACAGACGACTGCCCGCAGATGAGACGACCATCGCCGCAGTGAGGGATATCCAGAGACGCTCTACTACGACGCCCGTGGAATCCAGTGTTACGGATCGACGGTGGGACGATTGGCCTGATGTGGATAGACAGACCGCACAGTGATTGTGTTTTCTGGGTAAGTGTGCATAGGATATGCTTTGGCCTGCCAAGCCTAGTGTTATAGTTAAAAGCATTTATGTATTTTAATTATTTATACACCAAAGCTAGGGGTCGTTAAAAAGTGTTCTCCATTGCTAAAGCTTACTGGATTAAGATGAGAAGCGTTTAAATTCGTGCTCAGTCTTAACGTAAAGTTAAAATTAATTTGCGGCTGCAATTTAATTCCGTATTTCATTTATACAAGCTGTATTTTTGAACGTAAGGAGCAAGGAGCTTAAGAAAGCATGTTTGGACTTAGGTTTAGCAGTAAGTGACTCTAAACAAATTTCACTTAAAATATTACGTGATGCAGTTGACGATAACAAAGTTTCTTTAACTGAACTTGCTGACACGCTAGAAGGTGCCATGTAAAGGAGAGATTTAGCCATTCAAGCTAAAAAAAGAGTTAGCTCTTAAGGAAAAATGATTTATTCTTAAACGCAGAAGAACTAAACTTAGAAGCTTTAAAAGTTGCCGAAGATGACAAACGTAGAGCACATGAACTTGCTTTAGCCGATCAAGAGGCACAAATACGTGACCGAAAAGCGCAAATTAGAGAACGCTCTAGCGCTCAAGAGCTACTAAAGCTTGATAAGCAGATAGAATTAGCTAGGCTAAATTCTGCTAGTTCTGGACCATCTAGTGGTACAGTAACCCCGATCCCTCAACGAGATCCAGTAAGCAAACCAGGCAAAATTGCCGATGTTGTACGTTTAGTGAATAGATGGACGTCCGACTCAGAAATTAACAGTTTCCTTAAAATTTAAGAGAGAACTATGTTAACGCAGAAAATTCCCAAAGAGGAATGGGTGGTAGGCTTACAACCTCTTTTAGGTTCAGTATTAATCCAAGTGTGTGACCAGCTCCAAGATGCTGACATGCATGATTATGAGGTTGTTAAGACTAAACTTCTTGACAGGTTTGTACAAACTAAAAAGTCGGTGCAATCCCAGTTTCGTTCCCTAGAAAAATTGCCGGAGCAATTATTTCATGATTATGCATTCAATTTGGAAACCTTGTTTTCCCGTTGGGTCTCACTAGCTAAAGTAAACAAAAGCTATGACCAACTAGTGAATTTAATTTTGTTTGAACAATTCACGAAAGCCTGCCCAATTGCGCTCCGCAAATGGCTTCCCGATCAAATTATAACTGGGACGTTGGCCGAGGCAGCAAAACTTTGTGACGAGTTTACAACTCGCAATAAACAAATCTCTGCAGACTTTTCTAACAAAAGTGGCAAGCTAGCACTCATTCAGGTAGTCAAGCTTCTAAAGCTACCTCCAACTCTAGAAATGATAAACAAAATCATAATTCCTTAGCTAACCCGGTTGGAACTAAGAATAGTAACAGTGACAGCGTAACTAGCCTAGATGCTAACGCTGATGGTAGCGACAGTGTAAAATCTAACTTTAGTAAACCTAACGGTAGATCGTGCTATGAATGTGGATCGTTTTTGCACCTGCGTAATCGTTGCCCCAAACTTAACCAAAACCCCCCAGAGCAAGCTAATGCATGTTTTCTTGTAGGTAAAAATGCCAGGGAAATTTTACAGTCTGGTACCGTAAATGGTTTCGTAGGCCAACGTAAGATTAAAGTTCTTTGCGATTCCGGCAGTTGTGTAAATGTTGTCAGCTCTAAATTGGCCAGAAAGTGGCCACGTTTAAAACAAACAGTCAGGTGTCAGATTATTTTAAACCGTGATATTGTAGTATTACCGCAGGTTAACTTACGTTTAAAATTAACTGACGGTACAGTGTTAAAAACAGTAGTTTGTGTCTTGTCAGCAGCCAGTTCTATTTTCGAAATCGTACTGGGCGTAAACGGAATTAATGCATTAAACCTTTTGCGCGAGCCGAAGCATAAGCCACGTGAACCTGCCCTCGACCCCGATCGTGTGGCAACGCCCCCGACAAAGTCTGATAATGCAGACAATGGCAAGAGCCAATCCAAGAAACGTTCACGCAAACGTAAACAAACCCTGGCCCGTAGCTACGGGAAGGACCCCCCACATCCTGAGGGATTGGTCAAACCCCCACAGCGACAACCTATCGTCGTTCAGCCCTCACAGGCAAAACCTTTTGATGAGAAGGAACTCATTAAAAATTCCATTAGACAGCGTCGTGTACAACAGCAGCAAGTGGAAACTAACCACGCCCCAACAATTCACGATTGGCTACATCGTCGTCATGGTGTTCAGTTAAAACTAAAACGCAGCTCTTCGGATGGCGATGTAAGCAACAGTTTGTCCATGTCCGGAAAGCCGGAATTTAGTGAAACCAGCTTCACAAGTTGGCTTGTTTCAAGGAGCAAATCACAACCTTACCTAATATTAGACAATTGTATGCAACCCACGATCGGCAGAAAACGTACTTCTGTTGAATGTTTTAATTTTTACCCCGAATTTGGTAAAATCAGTTTGCCTAAATTTGATCTAAGTTAATTGTAGTTTTTTTCCAGTTTATGAGTATGTAAAACCTTGGATTAGGTCTCCTTACTGAACAACTAAACATGCAGTTTTTTTTCTGATCCTCTTTAAAATTAGGACCAATGTTTTAGTGTGAACTCTATGTCAGTCTAGGGTGGAAATTAAGGCCTAATTATGGCTCTAGTACTGAATAGGGGTTACCAGTGAAACAGGTTGTTAAACCTAAAGTAGTTTAATTTTTCTAAACAAGAGTTTTTTTTTGCAATTAAAAACGAAAACCTAAACCCAGTGTTTTCCCGTGCTAGCTTATTTTAAATAATGAGTTATAGGCCAATACAAGTGTGGCTCCATCTAGGAGCAACTAAACCTAAATAGTGTACATGTTGAAATTTTAATTTTAAACTTCAGAGACTGCACAAACCTGGAAAGAAACATGTCAATGCCGACACACTTAGCCGGTATTTTGTTTAAACAGTACAGTTGTTCAAACATTTTCTTTTCAGTAAAAATTAACTGAAAATTGAATTGTTGTCTCTATTTTGACATTTTTGTTAGAAGCTCATCCTTAAGCAACTTCCAGTTAATCCCTGTTTTGGACTTCACATCTAAATTTTAAGGGCCAAGGCTTGCTCTTTTTGTCATTATCAACGCCTTCCTCTGTGGAAGGATAATTACAAAGATTGTACGACACGTTTACTAATATTCATTAGGAGTATTCTACGGGGGTTGCAACTTGTTCCCGGTTGGCCCTTCTTAAGTTTTATACGAAATGGTTTTCTTTATAAAAAACTATCAATCTACCCCTGGGAGAAAAAGGATAGCCCTGTTTAGAAGGTTGTTGCGTTTTTAT
>JAHWFP010006418.1:0-10426 GCA_023313725.1 Lithobius niger
TTCATTTATACATGCGTATCCCTATATGAATTTTAAGTTTATACGCCCAACAAATTTCAGCTCAAGAAAAGGCGCGCAATCAATATTACACCACGTATACTCACTCGCTCGAGGTACACGGTTCGCTGAAGAGTTTTGTTTGAGAGGTCCAACGACAAACTGGTTATTATGTAAGGGTATGCTATTAATATATTCCATTAAGCTTTCCTGGTACCGATACTATAGAGCAGTGACATTTGCCGCCACATTGGCACCAGTATGGGTTTTGGAGGGCATAACTACAAGGTGCAATACATAAAAATGGAGGGAAAATCAACGGAAGAGCAGATTTCTTAGTCTTAAAATAACGTTGTTTTCTCCAACGACAAAAAACGCGCCTTTTAGGACTAAGAAAGCACTCTTCACAGCATCGGCTTCAGTATGACGCCCTTCTGTTTCTCTCTGCAGTGCCCCTTGTAGCTAACCCATTAAGGCTCCAGCATAGAGTTATCTTTATTAATAAAATCGAGTTGTCGCGTAGGATGGACGGCAAGGAGACGGCCACAAGTAATTGATAGAGCACATATCCGTTTTCATTGTCGGTCGCTCGCCCTTTTTCTTTGCTACCGTGGCAAGAATGAGCCCGCTCGCCCTCTTGCTGAAGCTTCGTTTGTTTAATCCTCCCTTACAATGTCTCCAATGCCTATTTATTTATTTCCGGTGTACAAAGGCGTATTTATTATTTCACATGTAGAAACGCGTATTCCAACCCTTTTTGCAGGAAAGAATCATATGTAATGTAACTGTATGGACTCCGGAATAAGGGATACGCTGAATGAGGGAGTGAAGCAAACGAAAAACACCCTTTCCTAGCCAGGGTACGCAAAAACACATAGACGGGATACACGCATTCCGTAACAAACATATGAGGAAGGAAATCGTCCCAGTGTTTTTAACGGTCCATCAAACACTACCCGTGCGTAGCACGGGCTTCCGCTAGTATACAATAATACTACGTCGTGTCACTGCTCTATAGTCCACACGAAGACCAGGAGTGCGCAGCACTGATCGCGAGAAAAAAAACGAGTCATTTGTAATGCAAATGCCGTGCAACGTCAAATACATTATTATTATTAGAAAACAAAAAAGAACTCGGACATGTTGTGTTTAAGGCAAGGTTTAGCTGATCCGAAGTCATAACAGCAAAGAAACACATAATTATAAACTTTCCTGCAAGGTTTCAGATACTGCAGTGCTGCTGTACTGTTTTAGTCCGCGTGAAACCTTACTGCTGTATTCAAAATGTTCTTACCATTTTTACTTTTGCACACGATACGTCAGCTAATGATTGGTGCATTCTACTTGGCGAAACTATGTCACTGGAACATGGTTATGGAATGAAAAAGAAAAATGGAAAAATAGACTATCATCAGGAGTGTAATGAATGGAAAGCAGACGATTTGACTAAAGAACACTAAAAAATTTAGCCCATAAAGTAGTGGAGTGTGTAGCATTACATTATTCTTCCTTTGTTTCTGCATCAATAGTTTTGAAAATTGGGCTCTGGTTTTAATTGCATTTACGTGTATAATGGTTGGATACAGCTGCAAGGGTTCACGTGGACTAAACAGTACAGCATCACTGATATTCTCAGTGTGGCTGAATTGCTTGTTACTCCGCTTTGATACGAAGAGCGTTAAGCCCACAACAACGATAGTGCATGCAGTGATTGTTACTCAACCAACTTTGAAGCTATTTAACTGGGCTCCAATAGCCAGCATTTTTGAAGCAATATTTAGTTGTCGAATGCTCGCCCTTTTTCTTTGCTACCGTGCCAAGAATGACCCCGCTCAACCTGTTGCTGATTATTACAGGGCACTGCTGAACTCTGCTTAAGAGCCAGCATTATTTCGTTTATTACTGATTATCACCCTCGGCCTCTTTCATTTTAGTGCATGCTGATGATTTCGCTAAGCGCATCCCAACAAAGCGTATTATGTATATAGATATTCATGTTATAATTAAATTAATTAAAAATCTACAGAGCTTAAAAAATCGTTATTCCTTCGATAAATTGCAGCAAAACTTATTTTTACTTTAATTTTTATAGAATTAATGCTTTCAAAAACTGTGGGGTGTTTCCATTAGTTAATAGTTATACAATAAATTGTGGCGTGTTTTTGATGCAGGAAAAAAACTGATTTAACTTTCGTGTATGATAATTATAAGAACGTTCGCTACGAAACTCAAACTCGACTCGAAGCTCGACACTCTTCCCCCAAACTCGAATCGAACTCGACTCGGACAGCCATGGACTGGCCCTCCACCCCCCACTCCCAAAAAAAGTTGAGAATTTTTTTAATAACGTTTTTTGAAAAAGTATCTTTTCTGTTTGCATCACAATTTTGTCCGCTAACATTTGAGAAGAATTCTATGTGTTTTTTTTTGTTGGGGGGGGGGGGAAAGAGTATGGCCCCCACGGTAAGAGCGCCCCCTCTGAGTGGTTTCCCGGTAGAAACGCAGTTCCCGGTCCGTGGCCGGACTCGACGTGACAAAATTGAGCAAATTCGTACATCCCTACAAGGCAGGCAATCGATGACTTAAGAACCAATCTTAGTGCTAACTTCCAGTCCGACAAGCCAAAAAAAAAATTTTAAAAATACCAAAAATAAGTACATAAGGCCATTAAAAAAAGAATTGTTGGTTCTCAGGTCCCATCCACACGCGGCAAAAATAGCAGTTACAGATTTAAAATGGTCCTTAGCGAGAAATGAAAATATGAAATAGTAAATTACGGTACCATTCTAGTCATTAAATAATTTTATGGACACGTGGAAGCAGAATAATGAGACGGTGTTCTTTATTTTACCTAAATTAAAAAACAATTCCCAAAAATGTACAGAAAAATAGAGCCAAAAAAAAAATGAAATTCCGCCGGCCCGCAAGGATTTCATGAGAAAAAGGCCCGAGATCCAACTTTCTTTTTTTAAGTGGGCTATATAAAAAATAAAAAATAAATAAAAAAAACTAAAAAAAAAAAAGCAAAAGAAAATAATAAAAATAAAAAATGGTAACTTGATCTGTCTTCCATCCCCATTACAAACGAATGGAATCTACCACATCAACCTTGAGGGCCGGAGGTAGGGGAATCCAAAATCTTGGGTAGATAATCGTTACGGCGCACCTGATTCGCGATAATGAACACGTTCCTTCGCTTAGTGCAAAACAGTGTCCGACTCCGTCAAACAAGCTTCACTCATCTTTCGTTGCCCCCTCCAGCAGGGGAAGGGTCCCCTTCCTCCCCACCTGCTTCCAACCATTAAAGCAGACACCGGAATTGAATGATAGTCAATAACCTACCAAGCCATTAAAGCATCGTATCAACGGTAATTAACTGTGCGAGTAGGGTGGGTGGGAGGACGAAAAAGGAAGAATAAATAAATTTGGTATTAATGACGTATGAATCTCGTTATTGCGACAGCTAAGAGCTTTATATGGACCTGCAGGTGTCTGCGGGTTAACCCCCCCCCCCCCAAAAAAAAAAAACAACTTTTTTTTTATATTATATATAGCATTGCGATCAATTAATTAATGGTGATATGCCACTTGAATCCCAACGTAATGGAAATCTCATGGGACCCCACGTAGAATCTACATGTATATTGCGTAATGAGTAGCACTCAAGAATAGGTCTTTACGGTGGCATGTCACACTAGGCATGATTTAGCTATTAGCAGAAAAAGCGAATATTGACTACTGTCGGGTTGCCGGGAGAGTAAAGGCGTATTTGTATCAGCTTTTCATTCTCGAAGATAGAATTTAATCGCGTTGGCAAAGATATCGTTGCCACGATGATATAGGGATCCATCTTGCATTCGCAGCAGTATGCCGCCACTACACCATCATTGGAGCGAGCGTAGCTCCTCTATGAAGATATTCGACCTCGCTTCGCTCCTCTATGAAGACACTCCAATGTAATCTTAGACCGCGCATCACTCGAAAACCACAAGGACTATCCAAACCAAACTTTGCATGCAGTACCACGGGAGTCCGGACAAGGTTTACCAAAAGAAAAATCCGGAATCGGACATGGGGTTGAAGAACCATCAGGGTGACAAAATGGCACCAACAGCAAGAGCCAAAATCAAAACAACAACCAGACGCGAAGCCATTTCTAATTGTTAAAGGCATCCGATTGTTAATAGATTAATTGTTGATGTTAAACAGGCGGCGTTATACCCCGGCTCTCAATTAAAATCAAATCAGCGGCCTCACAAATGTCTGTTAACTGTAAGCAACTAAAAGCATATTTTGTAAGGATGGCCCGATCCCGATTACAGATTAAAACTGCCTCACGTAATTCCTTACCGACATTTGCTATATCGCTAGAATTCGGGATCGGTATATAAAATCAAGATAGATCGGCAGTATCGGCAATAAACCAAATTGAAGATATTTTCACTGTTCGTCAACCGATTTTGACGTTTGAATAAAATCGCTTCGCTCCATTTTGTCGACAGTGGAACTGATGACGCCCTAGTATCTAGACACACGCTAGTGTGTCGCCGCCAAGTAGACGTTAAATCCCTTCTATATTTAATGAAATCCCTATTGAATTACTCCAAATTGATGGGATAACTGAGATTAAAAATAAACTATTCGACTACTTCTTACTTAATCAAGATATTGATTAAGCAATGCCCAGATAAACACTCGGTCTAATTTTAAAAAAACTTTTTTTTATTAATATAGTTGTATATAGATAGATATATACATAAATGTGGAATGTGCATTTAGTGATTATTATTATTATTATTTTTTGGTTTTGTTTTGTACTTAAACTGTTACATTGTGTTTATTTTTGTTTCTGATTCCTACTATGGATTTATGTTCAAAATAGTACTTGTCAACAAATAATGTGTTCTATATTTACCTCCATATTATTGTTATCATGAGCCATATATTGTACCTGCCTTATACGGCACACACAAGTTCACCATGAACTTCGAGCCGTCGTAATAAACTTCTTACTTATTATATTATTATTATTATTATTGTTGTTGGAGCTTAATTGTTAGAGCGTAATTGTTAGAGTGTAATTGTTGTCAGATGGCGGCTCACTAGCAGACTGTCTTTTAACTGAAACCAACTTACACGTGATTTCAGCATACTGGTGTAAATTCCCCATGCGGTAGAAATCTTTGCAAATCGTTTGAATCAGGTGTCTTGGGTCCAGTAACAAAGAAAAACTCAACACGAAAATGTGGGAACGTGTCCTTCATGGAGAGAAAGTGTCCTCAATAACGTTGATTTGTGTTACTGGTGACTAGTAACTAGTAACTAGTCCGCAGGCTCCCATGTTAATTCTCATAGGGTATAACGACAAGTCTACAGCTGATTAGGGAAAGTTGCCAGATCTAAATTTCGGCAGACTGGTAAAGCGTCATATGGGGAAGTGCCTTTTTCTAAAATGGGGGTTGCAGCTAAAAGCACGTGGTCCTGAAGTGGCTCGTAAGTGCAAAATTATTGTTGTAATCATTATTTGTATTGTCATCCAACAGTCGATTATAACATGCTTAAGTGTTACACGCGTATCGTTTCAGTACCTAATTGTCAGAACTCATTGTTGTTGCAAATAGGTGGTTCACTAAGAGACGGAGTATCTTTTATTGCAAAGGTTTAGTCTTTTTTTTTCCCACCAAATCCAAATCGTTTTTTTTTTTACGGTACGCGAATTCAAAATGAATTACCTGCCCCACGACCCGAATAAATTTCTCATTACTGGTTCAATAAGACACAGGGTATCTTTTATTCCATAGGAATTGATTAGGTCCTTGCAATTACCATACTGTTACGCTTGTTATTAATTTATTTGGAATGACAATAGCAAATGTGAAAATTATGAATGAGAACACTCATACAATAAAATACCTCTAGACAAAAAGGTAGGGGTGACAATTACACTGTGGGATTTTTTGTACATTCACAGGCCTATGAAAGTCGTAATATCCACTCAAAACCACAAATGGTATAAGAAAAGTCGCCAAGTTTACAAAAAGGGTCGGCCTTTCAAAGTAGTGATATCATTCAACCAGGGAAAGGCCGCCCTGGTCAGATCAAACACCAATTTAAAAAAAAAATTTTGACAATATCTTCTGTCCTCAACTCTGACCCGAAATTTTCACAATTTCATATTTCCCGCCAAAAATAAATTTTGGAATTTTTAAATCTAATAGCGTTCAGACGTTGTCTTTTAGGGTCATATCAAACACCAACATTTTCTTAAAATTTTTAGACAATATCTTCTGTCCCCAACTCGGACCCAAAATGTTAAAAAAAAATTCAAATTCAAGGTTAACATTTTGGGTTCCCGAGTTGGGGGCCAGAAGATATTGCACAAAATTTGTTTTTTTACATTGATATGTTTGATCTGACCCTCAAAGACAACTTTTGAGTGCTATTAGATTTCAAAATTTCAAAATTTATTTTTGGCGGAAAACAATGAAATTGGGACTACTCCGGGTCAGAGTTGGGGACAGAAAATAACGTCAAAATAATTTTCAAATTGGTGTTTTTTGATCTGACCCTAAAAGACAAGTTACTGTTGTGCGCTATTAGGTTTTAAAATTCCAAATTTTTTTTAAGCTCCACCCTAACGCCAAACAATGTAAGGGCACGTTTACGCAACCACTCGCTTTTGCATTCTCGCAGCTAGAAGCTAGAAAAATCACCTCAAACTCCAACATGGCGGCGGTTTTATGTCTGCCGCCTTGCCACGAAAACAGCAAATAACGTGAGTTCAGAAGCGTTTGGGAAAATTGTTTCGTCATGAGGAATTCTTTATATTATTGGCACGGATTCTAAGACGACAAATATTTACTCAAACGATGTCGGATTTAGCTAATCCATTTAGCGTTGTTACCATGGCAATGTCACCTTTGCCAACGCGATTGAGTTCTAGCTGCGAGAATGCAAAAGCGAGTCGCTGCGTAAACACGCCCTAACATTGTTCGTAACGTCGTTACGACTCAGATTCCGAGATCCAAAGAGACGGCCAAAGTTTCAAAAGACGTAATTCAAAACATGTATTGGCTAGGTGACAGTAGAATATAGAGGACTAAATCGGGACTACTACACAGAGTACTACGATCCAGTATTACCCATAACGGAATAAGGGTAAATGGAATCTTGTCCTAAATGAGATATGGTGGTAAAAATCGACATTCCGAAACAGTGGTGGTTCGATGTAATTTTAATGACGATTTAGTGCTAGCACGTAAACCCATTAACGTGCCGACTTAGTTAAACTCATTAACGGGCTACAGCCAGGAGCGAATGAAGCAGTTTATGGTTCATTGGCTCCTGCTAATTTTATGGTTTATGGTTGTCTACTCCCAGTAATATGAGAAGAGTAGAAACTCATAAACCACAGCTTACGCTAAAATAACCGATTTTTACTTCAGTTCTGTACATTACTTTAGTTTGTCCTTTTTTAGAATTAGATTAACTGAGTTTATACAGTTTTAGTTAGATTCCATTTAAAGTTGGCCGTACGTCTTAGGACGGGATTCGTTACTTTAGTTTACATGTTTTAGATTTAGATTAACTGAGTTTATACAGGTTTAGTTAGATTCCATTTATAAAGTTGGCCGTACGTCTTAGGACGGGATTCGTTACTTTAGTTTACATGTTTTAGATTTAGATTAACTGAGTTTATACAGTTTTAGTTAGATTCCATTTATAAAGTTGGCCGTACGTCTTAGGACGGGATTCGTTACTTTAGTTTACATGTTTTAGATTTAGATTAACTGAGTTTATACAGGTTTAGTTAGCTTACATTTAAAGTTGGCCATATGACTTACGATGGGATTCGTAAGTTGCAGAGAAACGCAGTCTTCAATAGTTCGTCGTCACATGATCCTTCGAAATAGCCCTACTAGACTTCGAACCAATAAAGCAGCAGCTTTGCTTTAGGTTTGCATTAGGTTAGCAGGAAGAAGGCTTTCATAGCAGCTTCAGAAGTTTCGGTTGCAAAGCGAAACTTCAAACACGAAACAAAATTAGCTTTACTAAAAAACTGATTGGGATTGGCCAGACTTTACGAAGTTCTTTTCTTAAAGTTCATAAAGATCATAAACCACAAGTTCTGAAATCAAAATAATATTTTCTTTAAACATCGTAAAACGTAAGTTTTAAAAATTGTCGCATATGCTAGTGTGTCGCCAAATAATTATAACTGAAAATATATACACATAAAATTCCTCCAGAAAAAAAAAAATGACGGCGATGAAGATAACACATTTTGACCTTTGCTACGCTCACAGTCTTGAGAAAGTTGTAATATCCGCCATAAACCAAAACTGATAAAAGCAAAGCCACCAAGTTTCCACAAAGGGTCGACCTTTGAAGGTAGTGATATCATTGAACCAAGGAATAGTCAGCCAAGGTTAATCTATTAGCCAAGTTAATCGCACCGAATTGGACGTACCAGCACCAATACTTTCAATGGCCGACCAGTATTGGAAACTTGGCGGCTTCTCTTTTACCAGTTTTGGGTTTGGGTGAATGATATTTACCGAGAATGTCTTGTTGACAATTGTAGTATTGTAGCCTACTCGGAATGGAAACATCAATATTTTAACAATTTGCCATTAGATTTCAACTGTGGTACACGTCACATTTCCACAACATTCCCCTCACCCCTATGTCACAACTGTCACAATAAATCACCCCCACCCCCCAAGCGTGACGTAAATTATGGATGGGTCCTCAGGGAAAAATCTTAGTCTACTTCACATGGGCTGATGTTTAACTTCGTGGTGGAAGGACACCAGCCAAGAAGGTAATTACAAAATAAATAAATAATTAAATAAATAAATAAAAAAAAATCTGAGGCTGTGTTGTTATAGAAATTGGCCACCAGCTTTTCTGGTGTTTCCACAGCCAAGATTGAACAAATGTTTTCTTTTTTTTTTTCACTTGACTCTTAGAAGCCCAAGGATAAGCACAACGTAACAGAAAACCCACCCAATAGCAGCCGAAGAATATTAAAAAAAAAATAATAATAACGGGGAAAAAGGGAGCCAGCACAACCGTTCTCTTGCACATAATCGTTTCCAGCATAGGTAAAAATGGAAGCTCTCCAAAGTCTGACAGTGCAAAACTGCAAAGTGTGGGCATTTTTGCGCTGTGACTGAGTGAGTGAAGTGAACGTGCTGCCGTTTTAACTCATATGTTTGATATTTTGTTCTGGATGCCTGTTTTTTTTTTTTGTGTCTTGTCACTTACCTCTTTGTTTGTGCTGCAGTGACAACCTAATTCGTGAACTTATTCGAATGAAATTTAGTAGACTTTTTTTTTGAACTAACCGAATAACAATTGCATTTTTCAAATCATGGTTAATTTAAAACGACAAAGCAGTTACTAAAGGGCCACAAGATTTTAAATATTCTGAAGCTACGTCACTATATCATTATTTCAAGAAATTATTTCAAACGTTAATTTACAGTGGAGGTTTCTTTTAAATACCTAGGAGAGAAAAAACCTTAAAATAAAGATCTATTTGACTAAAACAAATGACGGTTTGGGGCTTATTTTACCAGATGGAACGTAAACGGCTTCCAGATTACGTTTTCTTTAAAAAAAAGAGCTTTAATTCACGTTTCCATAAAATCAAAGATGGCGACGGAAAGTGGAGTCTAAGAACTGTTTTTGGGCTTGTAAATTCTAAACCGTTGATTAAATTAATCAAATAAGTAATTCATGTACTGGATAAAGACAGAAGACGGTTGATGGTGGGGAGCCCCCCCCCCCTTCCCTGAGGGGGCAAGCGCAAACTGTTCACAAAAACACTAATCAAATTAATTTCGGCTTTAAATTTATTTTTTGCAAAAACCCACATAATCCCAAGTCAAAGACACAGTCGAGCCATCCAGGAGCGTTCCAGTTCATAAACCAACTCCCTCGACCCAGAGGTTCTGATCACCTTTGCCGAAATCCTAGAGATACGAAAGCCGCTTGCGTCGCCCTGCGTTGCCTTCCTAGCTCACTGGTTTCCCGATTATGCCTATCTCTAGCGGCACTTAACGACCCAAAGCCACCCTCTCCCTCCCTCCCTCCTCTATGATGGGGAGTGGGGGTCGGGATCCAGGTACCACCGTAAGATAAGATCCCGGAGCACAGCCATGCACCGCCGCGCTGCATAAAGCTAAAATGGAGGTGGAATCATCATCGCCCCGTCCAGACATGATGAAGAGCGAAACGAAGTAGCAGTGACAACAATGTGTAGTGTATGGCAGCCCAATTCAATAAAACAGGAGGATGTAATGCACAAAATATTCTCCGACGAGGAGAGTGTCAAGAATTAACGTTATAAAGCAGGGGTAACGATTACAGTAGTGATCGCCTAACACCACGACCAGGGCCGGATTTAAGCTCTTGCCGCCTG
>JAHWFP010006423.1:0-21261 GCA_023313725.1 Lithobius niger
ATCGTAATGCTTAACCGGCCGCCATTTTGGGTGGGCTTATTGTATCGGAAGCTCTCATTGCGTCATTTTACTCGCCTTATGAGGATCTTTCAAATAAGGTATTCCTTTATCTCTATTCCGTTTGAAATTTCTGAGTTTGGACCCCTGGGGCCCCGGGGTTGGGGGGGGGGGGGGGTGCCGGTTGTACACAAACGTAGATCATTTAACCAAACTTACATTGCTAGGGTTTTATTACATTGCCAGGGTTTTATGTGTTCATTCAACCCCTTCAAAAGTTGTGAGGGGGGACCGGGACTTCTGGGACACCTTGCATGTGTAATAACTAATAAGCCATTCCTGTAGTGACATAAAGTTTCTGCAACATGAAAGCATCAGTTTCTTGGAGGAAAAAGAAATTGCCTTTCATGGCTTGCTATACTGTGTTGAAAAATACGATTCCATGTGGCACTATGGAAGCCATTTAATGTTTTTGTTAAAATCCATCGCTACAATATTTGGCGAAACGAAAGCAAGGCTGATTGAGGTAGAAATAAGGGTTATCTCGAAATTCCATTAAATGTGGTTACGTATCTTTTGTTAGGGAGGATGTTGGGGGGTGGGGGTGGTTGGGGGGGGGGGACTGTTTGGACCTGAGCACTAAATGAGTAAATGAATGGCCCTGCCTGTATCTGATACTATCATCGCCTGCGATGTGCCATGAATCGCGTATTAAATGCTTAGTTAATGCTAACGCCCTGCCCCCTAAAACGCTTGAAGGTCGAAATCGTAAAATACTTTTAACGTCCATCCCTTAAAAATCATTGGTTTTCTGTAGCAAAATTAACTAAAGTCTTCTTACATTTTAACGAAAACAACGTTTCAGCCACTTAAAACTTTGTTCTTTCTGCAGCAAACGTAACTTAAAGCTTCATACATCTAGCAAAGTCAACTTATAATCCAACACGATTGTCAGGAGCATTCGTAATCACTGAAAAATCAGCTATATTAAGCCTATGCGATTGATCATTGACATGCCTGATCTGGATTCAGTCGAGCGAAATCGCAATGCCTTCATTCTGATGAAAAACGAACCATCATACTACAATGTTAGAAACATTCCAAGACACGAATTTACGCTCAAATTAAAAAAGAAATCCTACCAATTTGTAAATTTTTTACAGGCTTCAAAAACTAAAGATGAAAAACATGTATTCCTCCTGTTTTCATCACGCCACCACAAGAAGCTTATTTACAAGATTTACATTATTTACATTATCCGACGTGCATCGATCGTTGTGAAAATAGCAGACGACTACGACATGACTGACACGTAGCCTTCCGTATTTACGAGGTGGCATTCGCATCCCTGGCAATCCATGAAGTATCCGAGGTTCAGTGCCTATGAATCTACAAGGCCTCGAACTCTTTAATCCAGCAACTCGTCAGCAGTGAACTGGGCAAACGCCTCGAAAAAGTGACATAGTGAGAAGCAGCGAATGCCACCTTGTAAATACGGGAGGCTATATGCCAGAGTCGTGTTGTAGTCGTCTATTTCCACAACGATCGATGCACGTTGGACAATGGTGGTGGACTGCAGCCTGTCGAAAATTTGTAAATCTGCAGGATTTGTTTGTGATTTTGTGATTTCGAGCATGATTCGTGTCTTGGAATTGCCTTTATTCTCATTTACTAACAAATTTAGTTTATTAGATATCCTCCTTCTAATATCTAACCTAATTCAAAGTTAAAACTATTTCAAACCATCCCAACCTTCAAAACGAACAACGCGATTTACGACCAGAATGCTCGTGTGTTGATGCAATTTTCTGGAAAGTAGTCAAGTTGAAATCTTTTTTTGTTCTTTATGGAGAGAGTAATCTACGCCGGAATTCAGAGAGTTTTCGTGAGAGTAATTCTGTAAGAAATATATTTTGCAGCTTTCATTGACTCTGATTTAATGCCTCGCTTCGTAGGAGGGTGTAACAAATGTAGTTGTAAAAATTTACTTGTTGATAGATGTAATGAGGTTAACTGTAGTTAAAAGTCTTAATTCATAAGAGAAACCTGGGGATCTATTTTACGTACGTTTAAGTACGCACTTGTAAATTTATTAAAATTTCCTGTGTTTTGAAATATTTCTAGCTCAACCAGTTGGAGGCAGAGCTCATTGCATTGTCAGATGTGGCAGAGATTCCAAAGGTTCTAGACAAATATAAAGCTGAAGTAAGTATTCGGGTAAACTTTCGAGGAAACACTACTTCAAAAGAAAGTCCAACAATTTGCTTTGTGGGGAAATTTTCGATAAACACTATTCCTTCCAATTTGGTGTGGAATTACGCCGTCTGTCTTCGTCAGTCTTCTCTACTTTTTGTTATCTCTTACTTGGTTCACATCAGATTGAACGTTGCGTCTGTTCAAATTTTGCTTTCCAGACCGCATTATAACAAATTCATCATCTTGATGAGACTTTGCCAGTGGTTTAAATAAAAAGGCATTAGCTCAAACAGTGTTTAAGCTGTATCCTTAAAGCTGGGAAATCATTTATACACTATGTTGACCCGGACAATCCGTTAAAAAGCGATTTTGTTATTAGCATAACAAATTAAAAAGAAACTTGCAAACAAACTATATTCGGTAAATACTCGAACTCGACCCTTCTGTTGCAAACTCGACTCTGCTCGATACAAAGTAAAATTATTCTACTAACACACTTAAAAAAATAGCATAAGGCCACATAAAAAAAGAAAGTTGGTTCTCGGGCATTTTTCTCAAGAAATCCGTGTGGGCAGCGAATTTTATTTTTTGACCCTATATTTCCGTACATTTAGGGGAATTATTTTTTTTAGTTTTGGTAAAATAAAGAATACTGCCCGTTAATGCTTCTTACCACGTGTCCACACAATCACTTAATGAGAAGAATGGTAATTTTATAAGTCAGTTTCTCAATAAGGGCTATATTTGTTCTATAACTGCTACTTTTGCCGCGTCGTTTCTTTTTATTTTCCGTCAAAAAATCGGTGCGGGAGGGCCTGAGAACCAACTTTTCTTTTTTTAATGGCCTAATTGTGCTTTTTTAAACACCTGCTGCCTAAAGCAAAGCTCTGATGTCCGATGTAGGTGAGAAAGGCAGATATATCCTAGCATTAGTGCATCTCTATTATATTCACATTGCCTTGTACCAGTTTCGAGAAATATTTGAGGAATAAAGAACTAAGGCTATGCCGGTGCCACTTTCCCCGATTACCGGTGCTCGTTTACCCGATTCCAATGCCTGTACCGGTACTTTTGGTCATGTGCAGATACTGTGCCGATACCATGCCGGTGCCAATACCAATGTCAAACGATAACTTAATAAACTATATAGAACGTGTTGATATGTTAATAATTTAATGGTGTAACAAATGTAAGACTTTTACAAAGAAATTGTTCGCTAAACACTTTATTGCTCAATGAGATCATGTAAACATTTTATACTTAGAAGCCTAATCATTTACTGACTTAGTTGCTGGCTAAGCGTTGGGAACAATATGCCGTATTATTAATATATGAAAATGCCGATTCTGGAAAAACAAGCACAAGTCCGGTACCTTTTCTGGTACTTGTTACTCGGTACCGATCCGATACCGGTACCACTGGTACCTGCAGCCAGTCCCGGTACCAGTATTGGTATCTGCACAGCCTAACCTCAAGACTTTCTATTTTGTTTCACATATCTTCTGAACGTGAGTGTTAGCAACTAGAGGTTAGGACCACTGGAAAGCTAGGGAAAAAATCCCTTAAATTTGTGTATTACAGTAAAACTTCTTTAATACGAACTTTAAGGGGACTGCGAAAAATGTTCTTATTAGCCATAGTTCTTATTAAACAAATGACAGGAATTGGACTGCAGCTTTAAAATTATGTACCTTACCGGTATACATACTATATTCTCTTTTCATTCGTCTCTCGCGATTGCACAAACGGATGAAACTCTTATCACTTCCAAAGTTGGAGTCGACTAGCGATCAATGTTTTGCATGGAATGAAATTAAATTCAAGGGGGGGGGAGAAGAAGAAACCATTATGAACACCGAAAAGTTCTTATTAAGCGGGAAATCTTGTTACCCGAGTTCTTATTAAAGCGGTTATACTGTAAAACACTAATCCATCCCATTTTAATGAAAATAGTTTTGATTTTGCATTTTCCTTCCCAAATGTTGCAAATGCTTTACTTGTTTCTGAATGTGAACTCTGTATTTCTTGATATGAAGCAATGCTAACCAACTTGAAGAAACTAACAGTAATTTTTTATTTATGCATTTTTGGGGATTATAGGCTACAAGAGCTAGTAACCCGGAGTTTGTACTGCAACCACATCTCGAAAAAATCAACAAGCTTTTTCACTCTGATTCTGTAGAAGAAATTCTAAGTAATCTGAATAAGGACGGTTCGGAGTGGGCAAAGAAACAGCTGTCTATCTTGAAGGATATGGTAAGGATTATGAGGAACGGTGACAGGGCATCACTGTGTTGCAAAATCATCTTGGAATCACTTTAATGATTATTACAGTATTACAGTTTGGTAACAAACTAGCGTTCCTCATTGCAGGGCTCGACTTAACCCAAAACAACAGATTAGCAAAACTGCGACGCAGACTGAAACTGGTATAGCAGATTCAAAATTTAAATTATCAGTTTTTGTTTTACTTTAAAAAAAAAATTGCCTATTAAACACATATTTTGACTGTCCAAAAGTAGCGTACAGCTTAATAGTGTTGAATTTCTATTATAAATGGAACTTTTCAAAGCTTTCCCTGCATTGCATGGGGATTTTTTATTTTTTTTAAATCATGGCCCCCCCCCCCCGCTACTCTTGTAGCTTAATTTATTTTATTTTATTTTAATTTCAACAAAACTTGGAAAAATTCCAGAAAAAAATTTACCGCACACTTTTACAATCAATTATTTTAATTATATTGAATTGAAATCAAATTCACTGTTTAATAATTTCACGAGGTAAAATTAACATTTTTGCAACTTCAAGACAAGCACTCATCCAAAACGCCATCCGTCGTTCGTGCTAATCTGAGCGACATGGACCAGGCCCACTACAGTTGCAGGAAGGGAGTGTAACTGTTGCCGAGAAAGCTAAGCTCTAAACGCCTATTAAAACAACTAATGTTTGTTGATCTTTGTTGTGTTAAAACTTAAAGCTACACCGATACCGATCCGTTTTTAAAATTTTTGCGTATACCGATATTCAAAATTGTATCCTCAATTTGTCATCAAAGGTGTAGTTTTCTGCAAAAGTCCAATAATTATTAAAATAATTTATAAACAAATTTTAAAAAAGCAATCCACTGTTAAAACCTAGCTAGGAACATACTCGATTATTTCCTGGGCAAAATGCCGCGAACTGCGTGTCTTAATCTTGAACGGTTCCAGAGTTATCGATATTTCTGTAAAGTTGCCGACACCGATACTGCGAATATCGGGGACCGATCCGATCCAGTATCGGTATCGGTGCAGCCTTAATTAAAACGAAATACAATTCCAATTATCGGTAAAACAGCTGCTGCAAACGCTGTTCTTATGCGGAGTACAATGTGTAGCATGACATTTTGCGTGAAGTCCGATGCGAGACTGCTTATTTCGAGCCCTGCCTCATTGTGGTTTAATAAGCCTAACTTTAATATTAAAATAAAACTTGCTCCAAGTGTTGCAATTTTCTACTTAAAGGGGCATGTTTCCAGTATTTTGAATGTTAGCTTCCTCTATGACATGTTTTTGGTATGTGCAATCAAACCTTTTGTAGCTGTTGCATGAGCTATGCAAATGCGGTGTGTTCGTCCCGGTCATCAATTCGATGAGAGATGGTGGTAGTCATTTCTTGAATATTTTGTTAACCTCAACTAAACTCGGAAAAAAGTCCGGAAAAAAATTACCACACACTTTCACAATCAAGACAACAGCTTTGTCCAGTAAATTTTCGATAACTTGCTGTTATCCTCTTTGGCCCCCAAGGGTATAGCTCAAACTTTCTACATCTTTCATTTCCGTTCGACGAACTAGCGCATGTAAATTTGGCTGGCAACGTTGCTTCATGTATTCCAAATTCAAATTCAAATGAGCTAGTTCGTTGAACTGGAGTCTAAGATATAGAAAGTCCGAGTATCGTTGAGGCCCGAAGAAGATAACAGCAAGTTATCGAAAATTCGCTGGACAAAGCTGTTGTCTTGATTGTGAATGTGTGCGGTAATTATTTTCCGGAAAATTTTCCGAGTTTTGTTGACGTAATGGCGTTTCACAGAACGAAAATTAACGATGTTTTGTTAACCTATAATTAATTTGCAATCTAATCTAACTAAAGGAAAGAACAAGTTCAGCTGGTGTAATAAAAATGTGGCTGTCCCCACCGTCCATGAAGCCGGGCGATCCATTCAGTGACGGCGTTTGGGGTGGGCGTGACCCATTTATTACATACGTTGCAGTATATGTGTAGCCTACTTTATTTTGTGTGTTTATAGGGCATATTGTAACAGAGTTTTGTCCTGTGGCTGTCAACTCTGAGACCTAATATTTCAAGTGAGACAAGGGCACATGGATTCTTTATAATTCAAGGGTTTATTCACAAGAAGCCTAGGCCTAAAGTTGGGCTAGCTTAACAAGGATAGATTATGAAGTATTATTTGTCAAACCGGTAGCCTAAGCTACAACCACAATCTCCTTATGGGGCACTATCACATTGATTACCTTCTAACAATAGTAGTGTAATATTAGTAGTTCAATCAACTTCACAAGCTTCTAAACAATTACAAGAAATTAACTAACACTGCTGACCAAAGTTGAAATGTGATAGCCTACAGTGTGCAACTCAGATAATGATACTTAGCTGCAATTCCAGATATAATACAGCCTTTCCAAATAAACTTCACTCCAAAGTGAACAAGAATACGTTCTTCACAAAATACGCAAGTCCTGTATTCAGCTGAGAATAACCCAATTCGGCCAGAGAACACCAGAGATCGAAGAACCAGCCAGTCAGGGAGTCTGGGCACGAAGAACACCCCAAACAAAGGCTCCCTGCCTTATATTATACCAGCCAGCGAAAGAGTTAAGATTCTGAGCTTGATGCTCCTGATCTCTAGTGGGCCATTAGAGTGTTAAAGTAAAGGGTTAACCTCATGAGCTAGATGCTGTTGCCCTCCAGTGGCCACATATAGAACTTCAGCACCCAGCTACATGAATAGCAGTCTCCAGAATCAGATTAAGTCCAGCCTAGAATAATAAGTTGAATATCAAAGGTGATGTATGGCCGAATGATCAGTTGAGTAGTATGATGATTAAGTTAATGACCCCCTTAATTTGCATAAGCTAATTATGACTAATTTGCATAATTAGTAATACTGCACTTTTAGTTAGCCTAGTTGCACACTGTTGACTAGTACACTGTATATCCATTACAATATTGTATTTTAGAAAAATTGGACTGCACTGAAGCTTAACGTTACTGAATTAAACGGAATGAAAGGGCCTATTGCAGCTGCTTTGGAAAAAGTCCTTGGCCCCCTCTGTTTCCAGATGTGCCCTCTGTCTCCAGATGTGCCCTCTGTCTACCCCCCAAATAAATCAGGCTTGACGCCGTCACTGGACCCAATAAGGGTGAACTTTGGGTGTTAGGTCACTGGATGTATAAGCGTGTTGGAACTGTATGCACTGTATATATGCAGGGCGTAACAGAATGAATGGAGTAGGATCCACCATATCCTTGTAAAATTTCCAATCGAACTGAAACATGGACGCACTTATAAGAGTCATTAGGGGGCCGTTTGCATGTGAAAGGTAGATTGACCTTGAATCCTTGATATGTCCGTTCAAGATAATAACATTTTACCCGAGTATCGTAGGTGACTAGTGTAAATTTAAAAGATGTAGGGAACCATTAAAAAACATCATTCCAAAAGACCAAACGAAAATTGATTAATAACTGCAAAAAAATGTTATGGAAAAAAGAAAACGAAACAAAAAATAAGAATAGCATGGCATGTCAGGCAGAAGAGTATCTCAAGCACCTCACTGCCTGGCAGTGAAGCAAATTGGCAGCAAGTTGTTTGAGCTTTTTTTTTTGTCATTTGCTCATAATGTGTGGAATTATTAACCGACTTTTCTTCTGTCTTTTGGGGGCGGTTTCTTGTTTTATCTTTCCTTCTTGTGGGTAACGAAAAAGATGGTCTGCAGCAGCATTGAACTCAGACTGTAACAAGTCAACAACATGGCGAGCAACCTTATGGTTTAAGTGGGATTTTGAAACAATGTATGCCGTTTAAAATGTCTATCACTAAAGTGAATTGACGTCCATGCAAATACAGCCAGATGTTATTCGTAAATGCGCAATATACGGCTGTACATTCAAGTTTGTGCTCCCTTTAATGATTGGCTTGCCACACGTTTGTAGTCTTGATCCTGGGAAAGCGAAGCTCCCAATCCATCATACGACGCATCCGTTTCCAAGAGAGTAGGGGCACTTTGCTTGAAGTGGCTCAGTATTGATGGTGACGTTAAGAGTTGTTCTTAAAGTTCAAACGTTTGAATTTGTTCTTCATTGAAAACAGGATAGTTTTTCCTGTGACGATGTTGTACTCGTTGTTCCTTTATATGCCGAATTCCTTTCAGTGAGTCTGTCAATGGTTTTAACTTTGCTGCAACATTTGAAATAAGGCGACGAAACTCATTCACGAAGCCTATAAAACTACAAAGTTCGTGGCGGCTGCTGCTGGTTTGTGATGGCTGCTGGCCTATACTTTGTTCCACATTATGTTTTCAGAAAACTGACTGTATGGCGCCACGTTTTCTTCCATTACGAGTGCAAAAAATCCGTAATCATCCCATTCGTAAACTCTAACAGTGACTTTGTTGAGTTTACAAGTGTGATATCCACATGTTTTTGCACTCTTAGTACAAGGAAACGAGTCGTCATCCAGTCAGTTTTCTGAAAACATAATGTGGAACAAACTATAGTAGGGTTAAACATGGTTACATGACCCCCAGTGGCTTTAGCAGTCATCCGAAAAGTGAAATGGTTGATGCCCCAAAAACAGATCTGGATCAATTCAGCTTGAATGTCATTCTTCATGTTGTATCGAAAACCATTCTGATTGTTCCTACGTGTTCCAAGAAGATGTTGGCGCCGAAAGTTATATCATTAGTGTAGGTCAAGATCCGATCCCAGTCAGCTGTGCAAATTTTAACTTTATGGCTCTCATCATTGTGGCAGGTCCGATAGCTACCCCAAACGATCTGAATAAACTCTTAAATGTCCGTCCGGTGTAATAAAGCCCGCCTTATGAATATCTTCCTCATGAATAGGTATTGTGTTGAAAGCTTTCGACACATCTGGTTTGAACTTATATTTTTTACTTGCGACACGGTTGATGTCATCCTCCGCATATTGTATAATGATTGGGAATCTGGCACCATGAGTGGATTTATCGTTTTCAAATAATCGATGACAGCGTACGCTATGGCGTTGTGTCGTGGTACAGCTGATCGACAAGGAAACATGGTGCTGTGTATTTCGACGATGATGGTCTACATATTCCTTGCTCAACTCTTTTGTCTAACTTTTTTTTTATCACTAAACGGTCTACTTCTGAAAGCCAGTGCCCTTTTGCTTCAACCGTAGTGTGGTTCTTCAGTTTAACACGTGCTGTTACTCACAACCACGCATATTTTTTGCAGTGACAAATCCTATCAGCCCATCTTCTTCACCAGGAAGAACGGTCATGAAGAAAAACGGAGAACGGACATGTCGGGATTGACCCCCCCCCCAACTGGGGTTTCTGGCCACAGATAAACTCAGTCAGCATTACTTCTCTAAACCAGCTTGGTTTATTCCACACATTAAAGCAAATTACAAAACTTGGGTGTCGGACGGGAGATTGCGCGCATTGCACTTCCTCCAGCTCTTGAGTTTTGTGTGGAACTAGCTGTCAAGGGACATTGGTCCCACCGATGAGACCGACGCGGGAGGAAGCGCTACCTCGCAAAAATTGCTGTTGGGTATCAGACATTCTCCAATTTTTTACGCTGGTGTTGAGAAAATATTAGCATATTCCTCTTCCATGTCGCCGTTCATGGTCTGTTCCTGACGCATTAGGAACGATTCCTCGGCAGCGACATTATTATCAAGAGAATCTTTGTTTTGGCTCTTTTGATAGCTGGTCCGATGTTTGTGATACTACATCAGTACTTGCTTGTGTCCAGGTCTGTTCTCACGGTGTGTTGTGATTGTGAACTGGCATTTCTACTGCACACTCTGCAAGGTGATTAGTCGAATTTGTTGACGTTAATTTGATTTTCATTTTCCACGGTGGCATATGTTTCCATTGACTTGTTGTTTAGTTCGATTTGTTCAGTACAATCACGGCTAGTAGCCATGTCGGCATCGATACCTCTTGGCTTTTTCAACATTACAAACGTAGGCCTGTATTGCTGAAGTATGCAACTCACCGAGGCTGGTCCTGCACGTGTGTACGAACATTTTCTTGCGTGGCATGTGATGTAGTTATGCATAGATCAACCGTGTGTCTACCTCGAACGCTATATTGCCAGTCGGTTCCAAGGATTAAGACAACTGGTACTTTTTCACAAACTGCAACTTTCGGCATATGTAATCTTGTGTCACCAATTTCAATTTAAAGTGAAATCAACCAAGTGGCGTGTAGTTATCCCCCACTCCTCTTAATGGTGTCCTTCCACTTGTGGAGAATTGTATGCATTGGCATGAAGTACTTGAGTATGAGAGTTGCGTCCGAACCTGGATCACAAAGTGTATCCACTATCGTCTTAACCATCGACAATATCTTGAACCACTGATGTTTGCCCGGGTACACCAACAATACAGTTAGCAGTTTTTGCTAGTCTCTGTACATGTGTGTGTTTTCTTTGGCATATCTGTAGTTTACCCTGCTGGTTCCTGTGGTATCTTGATTCCTGTACTGTGATTTTGGATCGGTAACTCTTTTCGGGTGGTGGTTCGCAACAACTGTAGGAGACATGTGTCTCTTTCTTGCATCTAAAGCATGTCTGGTCGACTGGTTGTTTGGGTAATCATATTTTTTGGTTATATCAGTGGATCGTTACACCTTTGCTAAATGACAAAAGGGAAGTTTCAGGTTTGTGAGTGATTGAAGGTTGCTGCTTTTCGTGTGAAAATTGCTCTCTGCAGGTAGCATCACCCAATTTGCATTGTTGTCAAATAGGTATGTACAATAAACTGATATTGCCTTCGATGAATAAGCAATAGTGTGGAGTTGCAAAGCTGGCGGTGTCTGGTTTTGTTTGAGAAGCTTGCCCTGATTATCTGTTAACGAAGTCAAAACTGTACCAATATCTTGTAATGGTGCTGCCTGCTGTGAAGCCGTGTTTTGCTTAGTCTGGGCCGACATACAGTACTCAAAAATTGAAATCGAAGCTGGTGTCATGTTAGTTGGATGGGGCTGTTTGAAAACATAGACTGTTAAGCTGTGCCTTCAAATGTTTGTTTCATCATTTACCTGTTTGTCCAAGTCCCGTTTCGCACTTGATTCTATCTTGTACTTAATAAATTGTGTCTAGAACGATGCTCGTTATCCTTAACTAATGCTTTTACTGTTTCTTAGTTAGTATCAGGGATTATGTGACGTTGTAGTGTAGGGCCCATCTAGTGGGCTATCCCCATGTGGGTTAGAATCTCACCCTCGTCGCTAATATAGTGTAGTGTTGTGGGTATAGATTCGCAGCAACCAGATGATGGTGCTGCAAGTCTTTGTATAACTTAGTGTAGGTATGCACCATGGGTAATTAGTGCATACCAAATTACATCCATGATTGGTTAACAAGTAGACCAGACACCACAGACGTAATTTTAGTTCATCAGTCAGTTCATTCATCATTAGGGTAGCCACTTTATCTTAGGTATAGTATTACTTAATTCCGCCATGGTTAGTGCTTAGTTGTAGCAAAACTAAAACAAATATTACGTAATAATCACTGCACCCAACATTCTTTCCTTCATATGTTACTCAATGGCTGCTTCATGTTGTTTACAGGTCGGAAAGGCTTACGAATTCTGTGTTTAGTGACAGCGAAAATTGTCTTCACTTTGCTTCAAATTTACATACTTTAATTAAAGAACCAGTCATGATCGCCGTATTTAAAAATAATGTTCGTTTTCATTTTCTACAATCTATTTTGTGGCAAGTAGCAGGTTCGTCGATTGACTGCAATGTAAGTGTGTTGGGATTATGTATACATTTATGTACAAGGTTACACTACATTAAGTATGGTTAGCAATTAGTTACAATACAATCGCGAAACTAGCTACACATTATAAACATCAGTGGATTGCTTACAGTGTTGTTGCCATCGATTTCTTTTTTTTGGGGGGGGGGGGGCAGAGGCACACCACACACATGTGCATTGATATCCTAAAAGCAAAAATCTTGAATCATGTCAGCTTCACTTAAACTATGGGCTTGGGATGAATCCAGGAAGTGAAAATCCTATATAAAAATATAGGCAATGCAGAATTAGGAAATTTTTTTTAACTTTAGGAGAAGTAGCAGTATATTTACTACACGACTTTTTTTTTTGTTCCGAAGCACTGTTTGACCTTTTTTTCACCATGAAATTTAAGGACTGCTTTTTTAACTGTCTTGCTCATTCACTGGTATTTTGGAATAGCCAAAATCGTAAGGCGGTAGACTTTCTTTTGAATTTTCATTCAAATTCACAGAGGGATCCCAAAGTTACTGGGCTCAGGATAAAATGTCCCCATTGTCCCCCTTCACTATCTCCCTGGTGTTAAAGCTTGCTCCATTTGAAACCAGATCCGTGGTTATTAAACTCAGTTAGGGGGAGCCTTATTACATATTAAATGTTAATTTTTAATACGTTTAAAAATAAATGTATATTTTTTTAATACAATTTTGGAGCAGCAGAAACCTGGGCTCCTCGAACGTAATTAATTCATTATTTTATTATTTCAATCTCTGAGGTGCTGTCGTGGTAAATTTACTTGTTATCGGAACCATACGAAATGGGTTTATTGGTTACCAGAATCGGAATTGTGGTATCAGTACACCATTGCTTAGTACTGAACTGAAGCGTATTCATATTGACCGTTAAAATGTGTATCAATTTAACGTTATCTACTTTTACTCTTTTACAGTCTCCTATGTCATTAAAAGTAACACTTCGTTTACTTAAAGAAGGTGCTAAGTTGTCATTAAAGGAATGCTTAGAAATGGAGTATCGGGTGGTTTTACGAACACTCGAAGACAAAGATTTCTATGAAGGTGTTAGAGCAGGTAAGTGTTGCCCTGTAAATGTCTGAATTGTTGGGCATGCTTGCAAAGATGGAGGAATAATACATAATGTCGATCCATCCGGCCATGTCTAGGGGATTGCGTCGCATCCTATAGTGCGCATTTGGCTGGAGGTGGACCGGTGTGTCCACGGCCCGGCTCGTCGATAACTTGTCCTGGTGGGTGGGTCATTAGGGTTACACCCTTCAGGGTGGTGCACCATGTAGCTTGCTAAGGGCACTGATTCCTACTAGTCTATAAGATAATTACGGTGCACCCTGCAGTACACCTGCAATGCACACTGTACTGTAACTGAGCTGGGCTGCTATAATTGCAGTAAGTTGCTTAAAAACCAGCTCCTTTTTGATCTCATGAACTGAAAGATGAACGCTTTTTGCAGTGGCGTAACTAGCTTGGTGTGCGAAAATCCAGAAAAAGTTAACAAAAAAAATTAAACACTAAATTAATATAGCACACCGCGCTTTGCCAATTGTGAAACTAACCTAGTCTAGCCACTGTAACGTCCAAATTTGATAGTTGATACACAGCGAGAACTTCATTTTAATCAGCTGCAAACAAATTAATTAAAAACCATTTATGATGATGCGATAGCACTCAAGCAATGCCCTGCACCACCCTACCGCAGCTGGGGCACAAGCTACGCCACTGGCTTTTTAACCATCATACATTGCTCTTTTAACAAGTATTTTAAGTGCATTTCTTGCAACGGAATATCTGGAATGGGACCAATGCAAATTTGAATTTCAGTTTCACATACTAGGATAACACCTTGGCTTGTATCAGAGATGTGTTAAAAAGTTGTGTCCAGAGAAGTAGTGGGGGCCATTTTCTTGACCTATTTTTTTATTTTGCTTTTACTTTGAAGTACCTGTTTTTCAGGGACGTGCACACAGGGGGGGGGCTCGAGCCCCTGCCCTCATGGCAAAGTGCCCCTTTTTTTCTGGAAAAAGTGCCCTTTTTATGGGAGCGGTGGTGTAAAAGAGCCTAAAAAATGCAAAAAAAAGACAATAAGTGCTACGAAAGTGGTGCAAAGAGGCGCAGAAATGGTTAAAATCCCACAAAAAGGGGGTAAAAAGGTTGAAACACCAAAAAAAAAAGTCCCCTGAAAAAAGTAAGTTTGCCCCTTCTCTCTCGGGGGCCTGTGCACGTCCCTGCTGTTTTTCATTGTTTTAAACCCTGTTAATTTTTTTTTACCTTTTATTGGCTGTGTTGCTCATTCACAGGGGGCCTCCCAAAGGTACGGGGCCCGCGACAAAATGTCCCACTTCCCGCCCTCCCCACCATCGCCACCACTATGACTCTGGTGTTAAAGCTTCCTCTGTTTGAACCCATAAAGGGTCAGCGGTATTATGCTCGAAGTAAGAATTTATTTTCATGAAAGTAGTAGTAACTAGTACTACTAACTAGTAATTAGGCAAATATCAACATTAGCCACTTTAGTTGTCAGGCTACCAAAGTCTCCTGATCAAAGGAAATTCTGTCGTATTGTTATTTTTCCTCAGATGACTGAAAACAGCCTTAGCTGTAAAAAATACAAGTGTCTAGTGATCGCCATGCTCATGTATGTGTGTGTGTATATAATCTGGATAGGACTGACATTGGATGTTATCATTGAATCTTGGTGGTCGACAGACTAGTGTTGTCAACTCTTGTGTCTTAATGTTTTAAGTTTGTGTAACTAGCATGTGGCTTTCAGCTACCATATTGCTAAAATGTTAAGTCCATGTGAAACCCTAGTGCCAAAAAACCTACTAAAAGTCAAAAAAAAAAACCGGACTGAAATAACTGGATTTTTTGCTTTTCATCTTGTAATGCCTAAGGAAAAAATAATGGGTTTTCTCACCGAAAACAAAACTTGTTAAGGGTTCTCAGCATGGTTTTAGCCGTTTTAAGTCATGATATCAAACGCCAAGCTCTTTTGCCCAGAAAAGTTGATTCTCAGTCCCCGCCCACACCGATCCTTTGATGGGGAATAAAAAGAGCCGACACAGCAAAAATTGCAGTTGCACATCAAAAATGGTCCTTAGTGAGAAACAAAAATAAAATTACCATTCTTGTCGTTAGTTAAATCATTGTATGACTCGTGGTAAGCAGAATTATGAGACAGTGTTCTTTATTTTACCCTAAATAAAAAGTAATTCCCCAAAATGTAAGGGAAAATAAAACCGGAAAATAAGACCGGAAAAAAAAAATTAAATTCCGCCAACCCACACAGCTATCTTAAGAAAAAGGCCCGAGAACCAACTTTATTTTTCTTTGCTGTGAAAGTACTATACCTGTCAATTTTAGCATTGCTGTCTCAGTGATGCTGCTGGTTGCTTGAGACTTGAATTGCCGCCTCAGTTTTCCCACCACGCATGCACGGTTCTCCCTATATAAGAATGGCGGCTGCGTGGGCTCGTCATCTCTTTGTCTCAAGCCGCCTTAGCGGCACGTTCTGTTGATTCTTCGTCTGTCTTTCGGACGTTTTTCAATCTACTCTCCCGTAGTCGCCGTGGCTCCTATCCCGTTTCCCGGGTTCACCCGACCTTCCTGTCGTCGTTCGGCTCTGCCGCTGCGATGATGCCATCTGGGATTGGTCCTGATGTCCACAAGTCGTATGTCCTTCCATCTGCAGACCGTCTTTGGCCGCCACACTGTTCCGACGCTGCCTGCGCTCTGTTCTCTAGTTGTCGTGGCTCTTCTCCTGCCTTCTTGCCTTTCAGCGTTGATTTTGATATATGCAAGCTTCAGTTCTGCTCGCATCTCATCTGCCGACGTGGCCTCTCCTCAGCTCGTCTTTCGGCCGCCCCACTGCTGTGATGCCGCCCTGTGTCGATCCTGACGCCTGCCAAGCTGCAAGTTCCTCCCTCGTCTTTCGGCCGCCAAACTATTTCGTCACCGTCTTGACTGGTCTCGTAGACGACGTGGCTCTTCTCAAGTTCTGACGTCTTTCGGCCGCTTAACTACTACGATGTTGCTCTGTTCTGGACCTCACACCTGCCAAGCTTCTAGTCTCTCTCTCCGTCTGCTTGCGCGTCTTTTATCCGCTACACCGCCGTCCTCATTGGCCCTGGAGACTATGTGTCCCCTCCCATGCGCTATCATCTTTCGGCCGCCTGCGGCCGTGACGTCACTCTGTGTTGGACCATCATCTGCTATGCGGCGTACCACTCCTTCCACCTGCTGACGCCTCTTTCGGCCGCCACACTGTTCCACTGCCAGTCTTTACTGCTTCCGTAGTCCACTTGGCCCCTACTCATGTTCTTCCACCTTTCGGCAATTCCATTACTAGTTCTGGTCAGTCCAGTCGCCCGCATAGCTGCGAAGGCGTCCTCCCATGGGGTTTTCGTTTTTCACCGCCTCACCACCCGAAGCTGCCCTGCGTTGGTCCCGTGACTGTCGTAGACCTTTCCGGACTCTCTCTTTCGGCCGTCCCTCCTTATGAGGCCACTCGACATTGGATTCGAACATATTAAATTATATGAAAACACTTATATCACCTCCAAGAATGTTTCAAGAACAGTTCACTTAAATTTTCGAGGAAGAAAACACCGTTCCTCTTCTTCAGAAGACCACACCACAGCAGAGAACGTTCGTTCAATGTACGCTTACTCCATGTTGTTTTCTTCCTCCACGGTGTTTTCTTCTTCGAAAATTTAAGTGAACTGTTGTTGAAACGTTCTTGGAGGTGATATAAGTGTTTTCATATAATTTAATATGTTTGAATATTATCACTGTCAACGCCGTTTACCGGTTTTTGCATTGGATTCGAAATCAACGTGGCTCCCTTCCCGTGATAACCCGCAGCCATTCCACTTTCCGTACTGGCTTCCTGCCTTTGGTCGTAGGACTGCTGGATACCGGCAAGGTTCCCGTGACCCTCCAAGCGCGGCCTGTTCCTTGATCTGGCTGCCCCACCATTGTCACCCGCCCGTGGTTGTACTCCGGGTCACCGCAGCTCTCTTCCCGTGTGGTCCCAGGACTGTTTCACCCTCCGTTTAGGCTCAACTGTAGCCTTCACCAGTTCCGAAGTCGTCATGGCTGAGTTCCCGTGATCACCGTGTCCGGTCTACACTTCACCGTCACCAGACAGATTCTCTGCTGCCTAACCTCCCAGTCATCTCCCACCGTCATGCCGTCTTTTATCGCACTAATCTCATCTTGGCCCCCTTCCAGTGCATTCCCAGGCCTGCTCCACCTTCTGCAATGGCTTCTCGCCTTTCGGCCGTTATGCGCGCTGCATCCTCTAGCCCTTGGAAAAATGGTCGCTCACCATCGTTCCAGCCCTACTCTTGGTCCCATCTTTCAGCCGCTTTCACCCTTCCACCCTTTCACCGCTTTCACCCTTTGTCTTCCTCCCTGTCCACTCCGGTATTATGATCCTACCTTCAGTGGGCCTTCCGCCTTGGACCTTATCAGCCATCCCACCAATCTTGGTTCCGACATCGTTTTGGCCACCCTCCCAGCACCCATCCCAAGGCGTGCCCGTCTCCTGGTCTTCTTCTCCGGCCTTTTCTGCGTTCCGTGACCGATACGAACCATCTTTCAGACGCCCCTCACACCAAGTCGTCACCTCCTCTCTTTCAGGCCCCCCCAAAAAAAGGAAAGAAAAGGGAAGGGAAAGGCAACGGTCGGCACTGGTTCCTCACGACCCATCGCCCGCCATACCCAACAATCGCCGTACAATCGCCTGCCTCTTCTTTCATTCTGTCGGCCGCCCAGCGTCGGCCGTCCATCTGCTTATCCAAGTTTCATGCTGACTTCTTGTCTCGCTCACTGAGCAGCTTCGTCATCACCCGCGGGTTTCCACGCCACGCGTCCCCGCCTGCTCTTTGGGAAGCGGACGAAATAACTCAGCACCTCCTGTCCATCTCAGACCGTACTTTCGCACTTCGATCTCGTGCACGGCGTTGCCACCAGGTGCGCCACCCTCCTGTTGGCTTCCGCTTCCGGCTCTTTCCCGCCTTTCATTCCCCAGGCTTTGTTGTGTCACCTGCACACTGCTTAGCACCCGACGTACCCGCTTCATCGCACCATTTTTTCATCTTATATTTTCCGTAATGGTGAGGACAAGGAAACCCAAGATACTTCAAGACGTTGAAGACGTCTATTTTGGCCGCACACCTGTGATTGATGACCCCGGCGAGTGCCACTGCCCAGGCCTCTTCAACCCGCTTCGCATCGATCCACACAAAGTTTCTCAGTATCACCGTAAGTACGAATTTTACGAGCGTCCCTGTGCAATTTGCGTCACTATTCCTCTAAAAGATTGGCAAATCATTGCATACCGCCAATTACTCTCTTCCACACGCAAATGTCAAAAGCACGGATCGACGGAGGACGACGACAACGACTCCCTTTGCCTTGTCTCTACCTCTCCCACCATAGTCTCCTTATCTCCGTCACGATCCTCTGCCCCTCAAGAGGCTCCCGTCGCTCTAACGCAACACGAACCACCTCTCTATGGCCTGGACGTAGAAGATGCCGTTGAAGTTGACCAGAACAGGATTTTTCTCAACTTGCGTCACAAATTACGCCTCAACGTTCGTGCGTGAAAACAATACGAAACTAATGTTCAGAAAGTAAAACCGTATCTTCAACTCCAAGGTACCATTTTTTCAACAACACTCGTTAATTTCAAAGCTCACCTCCGAAGTTCACAGCCTAAAGACTGAAAATGCCAGTCAACTCAAGCAGCTCACAGACAACGTCCTTGCTGAAGCTTTGCGAAGTAAACCTCCCGATCCAGGTTTTAACTCATCCGAATCCTCCACACCCTGGAATCTCCACCCAATCGAGGATCTTCTCTAGTCAGGGCCTTCATATCCCCGAATTGGCCGCTTTCAACATCTGGCTTTAACTTCCGGCTTAAGGGATCCCAGACTTAGGCCAAACTTTCCCTGCCGCCCAGGCATGGTTTTTCACTGTCAAACACTCCGTTTGTAGACATCCCCTGCGTCCCTTGCAGAGCCTAAGCTAGGCATTACTGCTTGGGCCTACGCTCAAACCCAGCCTCTCACTAACAAGGTTCCACACCCTAGCCGGCCTTCGTCTCTTTTTCCTCCTTTAGACTGAACCCAAAAACCTTTTCTCCCCATACTCGTCTGGCCCATCTTCTGACATCCTCTAATCGCCCGCGCTCATCCCTGGGAACGCCTACCCTAGAAGATCCCCACGCCCGGCTAGTCTAATGAATTCCTCAAATCCAAATTTCTTCCTCCGTACGTCAACTTAACCTTAAAAGCCAAAATTCTCAAAAAAAAAAATACTTTGGAAAACAAACAATAGTATTCTCACCCATCTAAACCGTCTTCCCCCACAAGCTTCTGACCTTTCTAACTCTACTACAAAGCTCGGAATGTGAAAACTAAACATCAAGAATTCGAGCAAGAAACCCTCCTTCTACAGACTTAGAAAATTGTTCACTCCTGACGGTGACGAAAAAACCACAATGGCATCAAATGGTACACGATTTAATTTTCGACAAAATAATATAAAATTTTTGTCTTGATCACAATACATGATTAAAAACAGTTTAAA
The DNA here is from genome assembly GCA_023313725.1 of Lithobius niger. Lineage (NCBI taxonomy): Eukaryota > Metazoa > Arthropoda > Chilopoda > Lithobiomorpha > Lithobiidae > Lithobius > Lithobius niger. The sequence continues at coordinate 19,847 of JAHWFP010006423.1, forward strand.
AACGCACGGCTGGCTGGGCACATCACCCACGAACCGCCATGTTGGATGTTGACATGTCGATACGTATAGTACTTTCACAGCAAATAAAGAACATTTTGCCGGCCCCCGGCCAGGCCGGCTAAAAATGGTTTCTTTGGCTGTAGAATGTACTATACCTTAAGGCCCCTCCCTTCTTCCCCTCACGAGTTACCTTTGACAAACCGTGAGACAAAGAAATGACGAGCCCACGCAGCCGCCATTCTTATATAGGGAGGACCACGCATGCGCATGCGTGGTGGGTAAACTGAGGCGGCAATTCCAGTCTCAAGCAACCAGCAGCATTGACAGGTATAGTACTTTCTACAGCCAAAGAAACCATTTTTAGCCGGCCTGGCCGGGGGCCGGCAAAATGTTCCTTTTAAACAGCCTAGGTAATTTTAACATTTTTTATTTGACCTTCGAAATATTTATTACTTGGTGGGATTAACTTGGCGAAAGAGCTTGGCATTTAATGGCACAACTTCAAATTACTGATAAGGTTAGCGGGAATCCTAAACAAGTTTTGTTTTGGGGAGATAGTAATAACCAGTGGAATTAGTTCTTCACAAAACGGACAAATGTACCACTTGTCTATTACGGTTCCGAGTGCTAGCATTGTAGGGGTTAATATATCAAGACAAAGGTGAGAATTCAATGCATCCCTTAGCATATGTTGACATTGTTTTAATGCTTTTATAGTTTTGATCGACCGTGATCACAAGCCCAAGTGGAATCCACCAACTATAGAAGAAGTTACGCCTGAAAAATTACAAAGTTACTTCGCGCCACTACCACCTGAGAAAGAGTTAAAATTATAAGGAGTTAAAAATTAGAATTATTTACAATAATTACTGTAATTTAAGTTTTACTGTAATTTAAGTTTTAATTACTGTAATTTGTGTTTATATGTGCGAAAAAAACGAGCGATTGTTGTGAGAGTAGAACTGTACAGAATCTAATGTATTTGTATTAAAAGAATGGAAGAAGAAATATAAAAAACACGAATTTTAACTATGTTTAAAATTCGTTTTTACTATCCTAGAATACTTACCTTCAGTAATCTGTGCTAAAATCGCTTAATTTTAGATTTCCATGCTCAAGATAAAAAATTTCACCCATTTTTTGGCTTTCTTAAACATTTTCTAGTTTCATCTCGTTCCCACTAGGAGCATCACTGTGCCTCCCTTTGTTCACAGTGTGCCGCCATCTTGTCCTCATATCGCTCAACCCTCTTATGGTTCAGCTCTTGGGGGGAGGCGGGCGGTTCTACTGAGAATAGTAAAAACTAATTTTAAACATAGTTAAAATTTGTGTTTCTTACTATCTGTGAATACTACCTTCAGTAATCTGTGCTGACTTCGTCACTAAGGCGGCGGGTCGAGCTGAACCCAATGTCT
>JAHWFP010006424.1:0-14377 GCA_023313725.1 Lithobius niger
CGCCTGAGATTTAAGGACTTTTTGGTATTGCGTATTTTTATTGTGAGAACATAATTCATCGCCTGTCGAGTAGCGTATCTTGGTATGAGAGGCATCACAGGACTAAATCCTATCATTGAATGTCGCTCCTTGTGTTCATCTGCCATGTTTTTTGTGTCTTAATAGGAATTGTTCATGAAGACTTGCAGTTGTTCCTTGAGACGAATTTGCCTAAGACGGGGAAAAAAGAAAAAGTTTTGCTAGGCGTAGGTGATGCTAAAATAGGGCAAGCTATTGTGGAAATGTTTAATGTGACCTGTCAGCAAATAGGTGTTGTTCCAGAGATTATAAGAGGTAATTAAATCGTTCTTGCATGGGTTTTTTTCGTCTGTTTTATGTCGCTCCATGATTACTGTATATCCTTAACGTACACTAGCGTACAATCATCTGTAACATATTTGGCATTCTTATTCTTCAGCCAGTGTAAGAAAGTAGGAGCTTCATTAACCATTCATGCAAAATCTACCCTATCCTGGTATCTAGGTTACTAGAGGAAATCGTCGTCTTCAGATGAAATCTGACAAATCACCAATCACAAAATTTTTTGTGTATTAACGCTTAAAAACATGCTTTTCTTTAGACAATTTCATGAACAGACACTTTTACCGTAAATCGCCTATTAGACATCCATGGACTGTTATGAATTCGATTATTAGTTCACTAGTTTATTTAGTTTGCTTTATGTGTAAAGCTTTTACTTAATTTTGGTTCAGAAAACCCACGATTTAATGTCGTAATTCTTTGATTTCCTTGAATTTCAGCTTGTAGTCACTTTCTAGCTGAAAATTACGATCTAAAATGCGTTATGGTTAGAAATCGTGAAGTGACCTAGTTACAGTTGCATTTGGATTTATGGTAAAAGAATTATTTTGCCTTGGATTTTTCTGAAGTACTAGGCCTACGACCAGTCTGTCTGAATGGTAACTGTAGTAGGCAGCACAAATAGTTTTTAATTGGAATAAGAAAACAAGGTAGTTTGTAAAAATTGGCTCGGCCCATAATACCTTGATGCTGGTCAGTGATAGGATAGTGACCTAACAATTCTGTAAATAAACCGTGTATAACGGACTGCTCTGTTCTGGGTTCACACAGCGGTAATGGTTTTTCTTTCCAACATCTGTTGTTTTGGCCACTGTTGGTGTCAGCTTTGCAGGGAAGATGGTTTCATTTTTTGGACTAACGAATATTGGTTTCGGAAGCATTAGAGTGGTCTGATACCGATTATGCCGATATCAATAAAAAGTTTTGAATTAGTCCGTTTTATTATGTATTTAATTTATTCACTCTTTGTTTTCTGTGTAACGAATGTGAAACTAAAATATGAGAATACTAGCCCATAACCGCCTGAAAGAACTTTCAGACCCTTTTTTTTAGAGTCCATATGGTACTTGGGTCGGTTCTCGGATTCGAACTGGCATTCTCTTGGTTTGGAGCCGACGACGCTGACCACTGGGCTGTGACTGCCCGCTTTGCTCGGGGTCCCCGGGGACCCCTCACAAAGCTCGCGCTGGGACTTAGTTTTTCGCTCTTATACGTTAAAGGCGTGCGTTCGTATCTAGGCGGTTATGGGCTAGTACCTTCCAACGTCCTGAAGAGCTGTTTTGTATGTTCATGCCATGGTGAGTGCAAGCCTTCCTACCAGAATTGATGAACAGCTCTTTCCTCCAACCCAAGGGTTGCTGGCCATGTCTAGTGGAAAGTTCCCTCTAGTTTGTTGCATGCATCATGAGCGAGAAGCTTGCTTCAACATTTCAGTTGAGATGCCAGCATGCTAGCGAGATGATCACAAGCATGTTCTGGAACATGCTGTGTCCTGAGAAGGCTGTTGTGCGTATATGGAAAATCTTCCGTAACATGGTTACCAGAACAGTTGGGACCAGAGGGACGGTCAAGGGAGAAAATTACACATTTAGGAAGTAGGTAACTACTGTATGAAGCTGGATTACTCTGGGTTGGTTACTGGGTAGTTACCGGGACACCATTGATTATGGATTATGCATGATGTTATGACACAGTTGTGATGATATTTGTGAAAGAGTGCAGTCTAACTTCTGTCCGAAGTTTTCAGCCCATATATGGCTAATGCTTATGTTCTAATTAAGGCAGGAGTTATTTAATATCGGTTATGAGGTGGCACTAACTTGAATAATGGAAAACCCATGTTGTTCATGTGGCATAACTCCTTGCCGGATTGTAAAAGTTGGTCATTGTCAAGTCTGGAGGTACAATGGTACCAAAACGTGAAAACAACCCAAACAAGGTCAACTCCATTTAAATTTCAAGAGCTCTACATAGCGTAGCTCAGTTGGTGGCTCAAAAAATGCTGCTGCCTCAGTAAAGCTGAGAGAGAGATTATTTTTAGATGAACGAAACAGCCATCTTTATCCAGAAACATTGTGTTGTGCACGAGTATAACTGAGTAAGTAATGCAAAGCTAAACATTATGACAATGGATCAGTTTAGGCAACTTCATTGCAGGGCATGAGAGGCTTAAACTTCCGCAGTCTTCACACTTGAGTCAGGTTTTCCTTGATCATAAACTGGACAGCCACAGCTTCTTTTTTTTTGGTGGCGAGCAACTCGTTGATACAAAATTAGTCATCATATTCAAAAAATGTTTTATTGCACTTCAATTCATCGAAGTTAATAGACGCCTGAAATTTATTACATTATAGGAATCCGTTACCACTTCCACAATTTGGTGAAAGGTTTTACAGATAAGTCGTCAGCCAAAGCACAGCTGGGGTTGGGCCACAGTTATTCCAGAGCCAAAGTCAAGTTTAACGTTCACCGTGTTGACAATATGATCATTCAAAGTATCAGTTTGCTTGACCAGTTGGATAAGGACGTCAACACGTTTTCTATGCGTATAAGGTAAGCCTTTAATCAATTTTATAGGGTTGGACAGATTATTTGATGCCAATTGTTAGTTGATCTTGTTTTTACACTCTCGTGACTTGATATGCCCAACTTCATCGAATTGACAGTGGACTTACCGATATGACCCACGAGTTTCATAGCATCCTTTGTAACTGGTTGCTGGCATGTGTTGTGAGCAGTTTAGTGCCAATATCTATCGTTAGAGGACATCACAAAGCAGAGCAACAGTGCTGGAGCTTAGTTGGGCCTGTCTTGCTTATCTTGGGTGCAAACCTGGCAAATGTAACTCTTCGATTTTTGTTAATTTTTTCCAATGTTTATGCGCTTTAAAAAGAAGTAAATCACGAAGTCATTAGTACCATTAGGAAACTTTTAATAGAAGACATTATTTTAAATCTTAAGGACTCATTACCTAAGCACATTGTGTCTGCCCCCCTTCACTGAGCACCGTTGATGTTTGAATGTTCGTTTTTTTTCCCGGGGGGGTATTACTTTTAAGCCGTACGTTTGGTACCGTCACAACCTATTCTGTGTACTTTTTAGTGCAATACTGAGAAGAAAAAGTGCAAAACCCATTTTAAATAATTGTGCACGATGCACAACCAAAATCAGTTGGACATCCTTGACAGTGAAACTTTTATCGGCCAGGTGTGAAAGTGGTAAGTTGTTTTAATAAAAAGGAAATTGTCGTATTAACGTCCTTATAAAATCCATACTGATCCTAGGAATACCTAGGTTCTTTTATATGCCATGCCACAATTGACATGGCATGTAACTTCCCGGGTCCCTTCAGAATTCACAGGTGTGTGCTAAAACAGGATGGAACCCGGGACCTTTGACATACAAGATTTGTGCTACCCGTTGAATCACTCTAACCCCCAAGATTATAGCGCTAACCACTTGGATGTTCTTGCACGGTGACCCCTTGTGAATCTTGCATTTCAGTTTTTAAAGTCTTGTCCCATCTTGAGCTGCTTTCACTACCGAGTCAAAATAAGTGTTAAAGTGATGGAATTGCAATAAAACCTTTAAAGTCCTTTTCACCATTGATTTAGAAATGCAAGTTTAAACTAGCAAACAAAATTTATTTAAAGAAATTAACACACTAGAAGGTTATTTATTTTTCTTTTCAAATTCTTTCAGAGAATGGTATTCTTACCACTTCCCCGAATTGGTGAAAATTGTCCCAGACAATTATACTTTTGCAAAAGCTGCTAAATTCATCGGCGACCGAAAAGAATTCACCGAAGACAAAGTTCCTGAATTGGAAGAAATTGTGATGGATAGTGCTAAAGTGCAGGCCATATTGGATGCTGCACGGTCTTCCATGGGTAAGAAAGTCTTTTCATATCAAGTTAACAGTGAAGAATGGAAGGCGCCTTAGGGGCTAAAGCTACAGTATTTTTTATTGTATGGCTTAGTTCAAGTTTTATCTAGTGTACTTTTTGTTGATTATCATGCAGTTGATCCCGATAATAGAATGTTGAAATCTTAAGTCCAGGAAAGCGTTTGCTAGATTTGGACTGAGGTTTAACCACTTGAATTTTTGTCAACTGCCTTGTCGGTTAGTGTTGTCACCATTTCAAGCAAGGTCAGGTTGATCAGTCTAATTGACACACTTCAATTTGCTTATTGGTGTTCAAATTAAACATAAACCATCCTGTGGAAACCGCTTGTAGTGAGAAAATTTAATTTTGGACTCCGTTAAACCTGAGCCATTAACCTCAATCAGAGGGCAAAATTGACCTGCCTAACAGGATGGCAGCCAGTTGTGGCTTAGTAAAATAAACTACTGTAATTCTTCAGAGCTATGTCCATCAAAATGATGTGGCTTAAATTCAGTAGGAAAATAACACTTTACCCAAAACAAATTAGAAAAATCGATTGTGGAACTTTTTTTGAACCATTTCTTCAAGTGACTTAGGAATTAGTAAAGAAAACATTGCTTTGTCGACTTAAGACTGCGACAAATCCTATCCTGATGGGCCCATTAACTGATCAGATTTACAATTTAAAACAACGAATGGCACTTTAAGTTAAGATTATGTTAATGTGTGGGGTGTGGTTTCAAGATAATTAGCCTACTATAAAATGTTGGGTCCAATTGCTTCCGACCGAAAAAAAACGTAACTGGCAATACTTTGAAATTCACTCATCGTAAAATGGATTTAAAATGTTTTAAAACACACACTTACAAAACTGGAGACACTCACGTATCCGCTAATTTTTGATAACTGAGCTGTACTTCATCAGGCACAATAAGGGCGGTTTTTCTGAACTCGGGCGACATCTTTTTTGTTTGCATCGTTTGCTTTCAAGTTCAAAGACGCACTCGAGCGTGGTGTCCAGTATTTACTGGTCCAATCTCCCACATTGTCGTCGATCTTCAACTTCCTCAGCAACAAAGCGTTAAATTGTGTCCGAAAATGCAAATAAAACAAGGTTAATATTGATGCCTTATTCTGTATAAAAACTCAACTTTTTCAAATTTTTTTTGGCCAAAAAGGGGTGTTAGAGGATTAAAGTGTTTGGGTAACAAAGGTTCTGCAGTATTCAGCTACACTATTTGTTGTTCTTGGGTTGTTTAAATTTTGTATTGCAAACATAGAAAAATACAGAGACATTTTATAAGTTTCTGAACTACGTACAATTTTGTTTTGAACAATAACAGCCAAATTCTTTGTTCTGTTGCAGGAATGGATATCTCTCCCATTGATTTAATTAACATCTCAAGTTTTGCCACCCGAGTCATTGCCTTAGCGGAATACAGAAAGTCTCTACAAGAATATTTGAGGAGCCGTATGAATTCCGTTGCCCCTAATCTCTCCGCCTTGATCGGAGAAGTGGTACGTAAAAATATGTAAATGCAGTAATGCAACATTAAGGTGAGACGTGCTTCTAAAAAACGGGACCTTCGGCCAAAATTTTGATTTATTTCGTAACATTGCGAATGGTATGAAAAATCAGTCAAGCGGTGGGGCGTGAAAACCACAAATTGTCATATTTGTTATCTATATATAATGTATCCCTACAATATCCAAGCTTTTATTTGTGTATCACCATTTGAGTTGTGGTGAGGCATGAGCAAGTTCAAGTAAAAAAAAATGAAATATTTACAAATTTAATTTTGTAATACTAAGATATTATGCAATTTTATAAATTTGGGTGGTTCCACACGAATAACATTGGTCTTATCCTGTTGCCTAACATCGTAAGTCAAATCTAAAACTATAAGATGTTATGTAAATGAATTAGGAGACCAGGGTCCATTGTTCAATGAACTATTACAAATGATTCCAATCGTAACCAAGGGGTTTGACGCTGGCAACCGAATTGTATTTTTTAGTATGGTTTTATGTTCCAAGTTATACACCAATTACAAATATCTTTAAGGACTTGGTGTGTTTAGTTTTTTTTTGTACTGTAGCATCTTTCCTTGACATGCATTGTTCCCCAACACCTTAAACTTTTTTTCAATCATTAATTTCTTCAGGTTGGTGCCAAGCTGATTTCACAGGCTGGAAGTCTGACTAATCTTGCAAAGTATCCAGCGTCTACGGTGCAGATATTAGGAGCTGAAAAGGCGTTGTTCAGGTAAACCGTTCAAGCTTGTTATTATACATATACATGTATAAATTTTGTTATGAGAGCTAAGCAAACTTGCTTGACCCGCTTGATTTAGGACTAAAAAGACAATGCTTATGAAAAATTGCCTGTTTTTTTGACTTCGTTAGTAAATTTATTGCTCGTAATACCGCTTCCACACTGGATTGCCCCCCCCCCCCCCCAAAGGTAGAACCACGGTTTCACAAATGAATACCTGACACCGTACTTTCCGTACCCCTTCCTTACTGGACCCCGACATTCTGCTCACCTTAACCCAATGGTGCCTGACCTCCTTTTCCCTCAAAAGGTGCAAGCACCCTGAGCACTTTCTCTACCCACCAAACAAACTCTGCACTAACTTCTTTAAAAATTGCTCAAAAATCATACATTGCATTTGTGAAGATTTTAAAAATATCACTAGAAAGACAACATCTTCAGCTATATCAGTACGTTGGTTTCAAAACTGTATCTTTATTGTAAGAGAAAAAAAAATTAAGAAAACCGACCTACTGAAAACAAAATTGCAGTTGAGAGAAAAACTTTCTCATTCAACATCAATTTTGACCAATTTTCAATGCAGAAAGGGTATTATTTTTTACCACCAAATTAATCAGTGAACCTTTAGACACATTTCCATCCAAACCCCAAAGTAATACATGCACAACTTTGGCCACAAATAAATAAAGAGTGCTTAGTGTACACAACTTTAATGAAACTAAGACCACCATCTTGGATGCTTCACTGCAAACACCAACTGCTCTTGCTGACTGACTCCCTGCACAGGTAGGCCTATACTTTGCATTATTTCTTTATTTCTGAATATTTCTGAATATTACAGCAGCAGCAGTAATCATGTTATTAAAGTATTGTAGCCTAGTATACACTTTTTTTATATGACAGGCAACAACTATAGGCCTATAATTTGCATGCCTTGGGAAGTAGTCTCTACCAAAGGCTTTTCAGGGTTAGTAATTGAGGGAAAAAAATAATTTCACATTCCCGCAATATGTGCAGTTCCAGTGACTATTTGGCAAAAAGACGATAATTATTAGTAAAAATAAAGGAAAATAAGGTTAATTATGTAAGCTTCTTGCTAAAATAACATTTGGTATGTAAGTTAGTACAGGTTTTTTTTTTTTTTTTTGTATTTTAGGCTGTCATTTTTGTTTTGTAGCTAAATGTAGGTCTATGTGATAAAATTGTAAAACTTGCATACAAAAATATGAATACATGAACTACAAAAAAAACCTGAAACAATTTTGCAAAATAAAAAAAATAAGCCAATTTTTTGGCCTGTACACTGTCTTGTAGGCCCAGAGAATTTTTTTCTAACCTGAAATAGAATTGCACTAACAGGTTTCCAACTGTGCCACTAATTAAAACGTCGTTTTAAATAGTAAGCCCATCATGAAGTGTTCACTGAGGAATGAAATTTATTAACCAAAATAAAAAAAATGTGTCCTACCGTCCCCCAATGGGATCCCAGCCATTGGTCCTTAGAAGAGGCAACCAGATTTTGTGGTTTGACCACAGCATACAATAAGTAAATTTAACTAACCACTTTTTTGTAACATTTATTTACCATAGGCTACAATTTTTGAAATAGCAGGCTATGAAAATGATTTTCATCCCCCTTTTTTCAAATATAAAGGCCTATTTATGTTGATGGACCTGTTTTATGTGGTTTATTTTATGTTGGTTTACCCTTTAGCTTAGGCCTGAATTATTTGTATTTTCAATTTCAGTGTTTCTTACTTCCTGCAAATACTTACCTTCAGTAATTATGCTAAAACCACCTTTTTACGCTATTTACTGCTCGCTTATGAACTAAAAACACCATTTTTTTACGTTCACCCTAAGCTTTTCTCCACTGCCGCCAGGCGGCGCTGCACGTCCTTACCGACGTCAGCGCCCCCACCAGTCCAACCGCATCACTTTTCGAGCACTCCCATCGTGGATGGTTGTGCGAGTTTTTACTGTGTGCTTCGCGAATTAACCAACGCGTATTATGGACTACAACAACGGACTTCGATGTCAAGAAGTGGATCCGACGAGCGGCTTATTGGAAAGCAGCACGGTGGGAACAGGATCGAAGATCGGCAACGGTCGGTAGACGTTAGGCTTAACGGATACGGCCATGCCGGCGGTGTGTTTTGGTCGGCCGGTCGTTGTCGAGGGCAAGATGGCGGCCGAGAATGAAGCCTTTGTGATTCGTGGTTACGGAGGCGTCGTTGCCTCCCGTTCTTCCCCGGGATGTTGTTCGTGTTGAAATATCATTTTGTTTTCATGCAGATGGTGATTTGTAGAGTGAGCCAGTGGAGTTGTCACCGTCCCGCAAGGCAAGTCCGTGCCGATCCGATGGCGGGCGTTAGGTGAGTGGCCGACAGTGGCGGTAAGTTGAAAACCAGTAGTGTTGAGAGGATGAATAGGACGACCGCTCCCGGTGGGGAAAATAGCGGTGCGGTTCCTACACTGAGTGGTAAAAAGCCGGCCACGGGCGCTGTCCGTGGTCCGACTATCCCAGCAAAAAAAAAAAAAAAAAAAAGTTGCAAGTGCCGCGTTTGGACATAATTGCAATGCTGGTTCAGCCGAGGGGTGCAAATTGAAGCCGGTTTTTAACCGGACCCACGCTGTCGCCACTGGCAACACGTGTGTAGCACCATCGGCGACACTCAGTAGCTACTAGACGCTGATGCAGCGGGACAAATTGTCGCCGTCCTGTAGCCAGTTGTCACCAGGAAAAGTAGCTGTATGACGCTGACGCAGCGGGACACATCGTCGCCGTTCTGTGGCCAGTTGTCACCAGGGTAAGTAGCTGTTATGACGCTGACGCAGCGGGACACATTGTCGCCGTTCTGTAGCCAGTTGTCGCCAGGGAAAATAGCTGTATGACGCTGACGCAGCGGGACACATCGTCGCCGTTCTGTAGCCAGTTGTCACCAGGGTAAGTAGCTATTATGACGCTGACGCAGCGGGACACATTGTCGCCGTTCTGTTGCCAGTTGTCACGTTAAGGGTGTCACATGTCGCCGATGAGCATTGTGTCGCCAATGGTATGGTAAGTGTCTCCATGGGCGTTTGCCCATAGGCCTATGTGTTTATGATATGTTAGGGTATGTTTACATTAATCGTTATTGCCTCTACATTTCTTTGGTCCTGGAATGGCAGCTGCGCTGGCTCCTGCGGTGTGCATCAAGACGTGGTCTCACTGGAGTTTGGCAACTTGGACGGTTAGTACTATGGGTTTGAAGTAGGGCTCTCCCCCCTCCTTTTGCCTTCGACTGTCTTCTCTTTCTTGGGTCCTTAGGCTGAGTGGGGGGGTGAATCTGATGCCCTTTGGGGTCTGGCCGCTATATGCGGTCGCACGGGGCCACTATGCCCAATTTTTTCTTGCGAATCGCAAACAAGTTTTATTGTGTATGCATTGTTGCCTCTTAAGGTCAAACCAAAACATGTGAATGGAGCTGTAGTTTGTTCATCTGGTTCGGGTACGAGTTCCCTTGGCTTAAGTAGGAATCAGAAGGGGGACTTTAAAGTACGTGTTGAAGTTGTATCCAATTAAGTCGGTTTCTGTGGAAACCTGACACTCGAGGCTCGGTCATCAGCGTAAATTGGGCCCGATGCATTTCCATAACTCCAAGGTGGTACATGGATACTAGGAGTGAAGCCTAACTCTCCTCAGTGTGAGGTCTGCAAGGTAACCAAATCGACTAGGACCAGTTTTAAGGGTATTGGTGCTTTGCAGAGTAAGAAGCCCCTCGAGCTCCTTCACATGGATGTTTGGGGCCCAAGTCGCACGGTATCCTTGGGTAATTGTAGATATGTGCTTACTTTACTTGATTATTCTCGTTATGCAGGGGTGTTTCCCATCGCTAAGGGAAGCGATGTGTTTCAAACGTTTGTTGACTTTCGTGCCAGGAGGGAAAGACAATTTAGCTTCAACTTTGTAAATGTTCGCACGGACTGAAGTACGGAATTTTGTGATTATATATGTAGGTTGGGTATCAGTTATTAGCGAACCAATGCCTACTCACCAGCTATGGCTGGAATCGCTAGGCGATTTAACCGCACGTTGTTAGAAGGGGTACGTGCAATACTTCACGAGACGTCTCTGCCACGCAATCTTGGGTAGAATTTGTATGTACGTTCACCTACCTGAAGCATAGGTGCCCTCACTCATACTTAGGCTTTAGGGTCCCTTGTACGTTTTTGTTTGTTCGAGGTGTATCAGTCAGACATTACGAAGACCTGGTGCAATGTGTTATGTACACTTCCATAAGCCGGGAAGGGATACCCTTGACGTTAAAGCTGGGAGGGGGGTATTCATTGGCTATGCGGTAGACAGTAGGATATAGAGTGGAATCCCCATACTTACTTGGTCATTGAAACTAAACATGTAACGGTTGGTGAGGTTTAGTTATGGGGAAGGGAGGTGGTCCTTGCAGTATAGGCCTCAGAGTGTGCCCAAACCCAGTCTAAGTGCAACTACATTTAACTGTGGGATGGGACTTAGTTCGGGTACAGTGTCAGAATCGGATGGTAATTCTAGGGTAGATGCAGAAGTTATGACTGAGGGCCCACTAACCATTGAAGAAGTTCCTCCTCGACCATTCATTCGTAGTAATAGTGTAGGCTCCTCCCCCAAATTGGCTCCTTTAGATTTCAGTATTGGTGTAGGGACGTAGTAGTCCGTCAGACGGGGCAAAGGGTAGGTAGGTTGGATGTGTACTATCACACCCCAGATGGAATTATGTTCTGCAGTGTTAATGATGTCAAATAATATTGTGTAGAACGGGGATGTCAGTTTGAACCACTGTTCGGTTTTAGGGGTAGACGAACACCTGTTTTCGGAACTGTATCCACTAGGTCCTGTTGATTTCTGTGACGCTGCGGCATACGTGTGTATTGTTGGGCCAATTATCTATGCAGAAGCCATTGCCTGTCCTCACAAGTGGGGACGGTCCATGGGAGACGACGTTACGTCCTTTAAGACAAGAGGGGTACATAGAGGTTAATGTAACTATTGGTATGGAAGTGGGGATGTAAATGGATATACAAGGTAGAAGAATACCGACGGAAGCGTTAGACGTTTCCGCTCCCGACTAGTAGCTCGGGGGTTTTGTCAAGCAAGCGGTGTGGATTTTGATGGAGTATTCAGCCCAGTGTGAATTTTGTTTTAGGTTAGATTCTTTTATGTATTATGGTATCCATTCTGAAGTAAACAAATGTTGATTTGGATATCCAGTGTGTGGTACGTTGGATTGCAAAACCTTCGTGAAAATCCCCATAGGATTCAAACCTGGGGTTCACCATGGTACTGTGTGGCTATTGCAAACAGCCGTATATGGTCTCCACCAAAGTGGGTGACTGTGATGGGAAGAACTTGAAAAGCCATTAGTGATGATGGGATTTTCTCAGTTCTTGGGACTTAATCTGTGTTTTTCATTTTGGTTTAGATGCAGTTTTATGTGGATGTTTGCTTTTGTTAGCCAGACTCGAAACTCTTAGAGCGAATGTAGTAACGTTGCTTGGATCCGAATTCGAACTCACATCTTTCGAAGTAAATAAAAAAAAAAAAAAAAAAAAAAATTGGGTGTTGCCTTCCTAAGAATTGATGGCATGACAGTAATTCATCAAATCTTACTTTGCACAACTCACGGAGAGGTATGACGTCGATGAAACGTGTACGGTGCGTGTGCCAGTTCATGTCTGCAGGTACTGGTGTTCAAACGAGGCGTGACGAAGATGAGACAATTGTACATTTCCCATACAGGTCACTAGTAGGAAGTTGTTGTATGGAGCTTCTAGAACAAGGCCTGATATTCTTTTGGGTGTTATAATATTGTCCCAATATACCTATGCCTTGACGTCCATTCATATTCGCTTATTGTTGACCATACTGCGATACTTATGTACTGTCAGTACGAAACATTATGCTATTGTTCTTTCAAGTGTCACGTGCTCTGATTCGTATGCATGTGTAGCTGCATCTTGGGCAGCCGATAGAGTCGACCGGCGTAGTTTCGGTGGGCACATTGGATTTTTGGGTAGCGTGCCTGTTTTTTGAGGCTGTGACAGCAGGGTATGGTGTGCCTCAGTACAATGGAGGCGGAATTCATTGCACTGTTTCCGGCTGTAGGAGTGTTGGCCTGGCTACACAGTGCATGTCACATTCGGTATTGGCACCGTTGGCTACAACACCTTCATTGTACTGTGGCTCCCATTCTGCCATCCACTTTACTAGGTATGAGGTGAGAATCTTGAGGTCAAAGCACATTGCCATTAAATGTATGTTTTTGGGGGATTGGCTACGAAAGCTATATTTCTGGTTATATAACGTGCCGTCTGCACTAAATGGTGCAGACATGTTGTCGGAATGGCTGAATCCAGGGCGGTTGAATAGGCTATGTTCAGCGGCATTCTATACTTGTGACTCATAAGTAATGTTTTACCTTCTGTAGCATTGTGTTTGCATGAGACGGATGGGAGAGTGTGTTCGTTGTCATAGCCTAACTATGAATGGTTCTTCCCAGCAGAGGTTTTACAGTGTTCATGTCGTTGTGTGGTATGTCAAGGTAGTGTTAAAGGCCTGAAACTGAAATGTACTTTCCCCAATTCAGGAAAGAGTGTTTGGAAGCCTGGTCGGTGGTTATGCATTGTGCATGCCTGGAGAATTGTATCTGGCTGATCAAGCACTTTAGCCTAGTGGGAAGATACCTTCCGGTTTCGGACGGAGCGACCGCTCACTCGCGTTCTGGGGTTGACGTGGGCAGCAAGGGATGCAAACTGCAGTCTTGTTGTTTACGTCATGTTTGTTTTAAGCCATGTGGTCAAGTGTTGTACCTTTCGAAATGTCGCTATTACATGTACAGTTGTGCTTCAGTATTTCTTCTGGACCTGCTTTGAAACAATACGGTACTTGTAGGTTTAGGATTTCGCTGGAGTAGCGCGGACATTTCTTACACTCTTGGTGCGGGACGCCGCTGGACGTAGCAGTAGCAGCGTGCTCCCTGCGCCGCCCGCCCCTGTTTGTGCGTACTTCCTTGAGGGTCCCGAGTGGCTTGGGGCGGGCGGATCTGTGGTGCAAGCCATGTTGTGGCTGGCCAGGCTTTCTGGGGATGAAGCCCGAGTCGGTGGGCCTTGTTTCAGTGTGTTATTCTGGCTGTGCTCCATTACGGCAATTCTAATGGAGCGAGCCGGTTTTCTGGGCTTGTGTGCCGTGTTCCTGGGCTAGTTTCTCAAAGATGAGGTGGAGGTACTGCCAGGCGTGGGCTAACTCACCCGGCTGTTGGTTGGGGACCATGGGCCTCTCTACGACGGCTTGGCATCGCTGGATACCTGGTCCTGGTGGGTTGGTCGCCTTTTGGTTCTTTATTAGTGTTTTGGTGGCAGTGTGTGTGTGGTTTAGTAAGCTTGTTCTCCGGGGTTCCTGGTTGGGGTGGTGATTCCCGCCTCCTGTCTGACAAATTCAGCATAATTACTGAAGGTAAGTATTTGCAGGAAGTAAGAAACGAAAATTTTAACTAGTGAAAATTAGTTTTTACTTACCTAAAATACTTACCTTCAGTAAGGAGCCGCCCGCCTCCCCGCAATCACTGAACCGGAGTGCCCGTGAAAAAGTGATGCGGTTGGACTGGTGGGGGCGCTGACGTCGGTAAGGACGTGCAGCGCCGCCTGGCGGCAGTGGAGAAAAGCTTAGGGTGAACGTAAAAAATGGTGTTTTTAGTTCATAAGCGAGCAGTAAATAGCGTAAAAAGGTGGTTTTAGCATAATTACTGAAGGTAAGTATTTGCAGGAAGTAAGAAACACTGAAATTGAAAATACAAATAATTCAGGCCTAAGCTAAAGGGTA
>JAHWFP010006426.1:0-18689 GCA_023313725.1 Lithobius niger
TAAAAAAATGAACTTTGTTTACGACTAGAAATGATTTTTAAACTCTCTATTCACCGGCACTTTTCCTATTTGCTGGAGTTATTGCAATTTACAAAAAAAAAGGGATACAGATAATCCAGGGAACTATAGACCCATATCACTCACCAGCATTCCATGCAAAATTCTTGAGAAAATCATTCGTAACTGCATGTTTAAACACCTAACTGACCATGGGATCTTAATCAAGGACCAATTTGGTTTTTTGCTTGGAAGACGCACTACTCTTGTAGATTCACGTCTACCTGTTGACGTGTTTTTGGTAGTACATACCAAATTATTTTCCAAACTTTACCATTACGGATTCAAAGGCGAGGTCTTGGGTTGGGTGAGAAATTTTCTATTCCTTCGTACACAGTCAGTCTGTGTGGGTTATTCCAAGTCTAGCGTCAATCCCGTTGTCAGTGGAGCACTTCAAAGCTCAGTCCATTTCACCCCACTGTTATTTCTGATTTATATTAACTATCTCCACTGTACCAATGAAGAATATATCCTTAAATTTGCTGATGATATCAAACTTTTCGAAGTTCTTACGGACTCTACGAATCACAGTTCACTTTGCAATGCAATTGACGATATGGAGACCTGGTGCGAAAACTAGCAGCTACCAATTTCCATTAATAAATGTAACGTTATACATCTGGGCAAGAGATATCAGCATTGAGTTATTCTATTAAAAATAACCGCCTCGATAGTATCAATGCTATTAAGGATTTGGGAGTTATTCTCTTTAACGACCTTGTGGTGAACCACCACATAAATGTCATTGTAAACTCAAAACAGACAAAATTCGTGCTATATGATTAGATGCTGCTTCAAATCACAAGATGTTTTCCGCTTGTGAAAGTTTTGAAGGTGTATGTTAGACGTATCTTGGAGTACGCCACGCTACCTTGGTCACTGCTTTCACTAAAAGCTGTTGACCGGCTTGAATCCTTACATCAGCGTTTTACTAAGTTGATCCCTGGCATGTACAATAAGTCATGTAAGGAACGCCTTATGGCCCTCAATCTTCTTCTTAATCGCTTGAATTGCGTACACTCGTTATTGATCTGTCCTTGTCCTACTCCCTACTCCACAATTTATATGTTGACCCAAATCGATACTTTTCAACACGTGGCTGTGAACGGAAAAGTGGTCCTCATTGAAACTTTTGGTTAATATAAGCAAATTCGATTGCCGCAAATATTTTTCTGTAACCGTGTTGTTAACTGCTGGAACCGACTACCCTCAAACGTTGTATCGGCGCCGTCAGTCAGTATCTTCAAAAAACGTTTGTACAAACTATACCTAACAGAATATATGACTCGAAGCCGGTAATGAGCCTTCTAACTGCCGCTGTCCAGCTCATTTATTATTTATACCAATATTTTTATATTTTGTTTTAGTTTTTAATCTGACCACTGTTCACTGAACAGTATTTTTATCTGCACGCATTCCTTGTTCTATATAACTTTAATATAGTAACATTATTCTGCATCGTTTTTAATCTGAGCTGGGGATAAATTAGACCACAGAGTCCCGTTTTATGCCCATTACATTTAACTGTAATGCTCTAAATATTATTGTTACTGCACTCGTTTTTTAAATCAGTTTTTTGTTTGTTTTATGGAGCATTTATTATTAATTTTTTTTCTTTGTAACTTGTAACTTTGTCACACACATACATATGACTGGATATGGAAGGACTGAACATCGCTGCATTTTTAAACTTTTTGACTACCGTACGTTATTTTATTTTTTATTTATTTTAACGGGGGTTGGCTGTTAGTGACCGCTGGGTCCTTGTCATTCCGGTTGCCTTCGCAACAAATTGAAACATATTATTATTATTGATTTTATTTATATTTTTTTATTACCCTTATCACTTTGTGTTTTGTTTTCCTTTTACTTTTGGTAGGGTACCAAAAGAAAAAAAAGACAGAAAGTGATGAGAGTAATAACAAAATATTAATAAAATCAATAATAATAATAATATTAGTAATAATAATAATAATAATAATAATAATTTATTTCAAAATAGTTACAATCGTAACCCTCGAAACTGCATTGCTACAGTTTGTTTGAGTTTTAAAAAACAATAATCTAGAACACAATTTTAAATTACACTTCCAAACATACACCCCACATGAGTCGGTTACAACAATAATACACTTATACATTATGAATAACACTTATACACTTATTTTTGATATTTCAAGTAACATTATGTACATTATTTGTTTATAATTTATCATCAAGGAAGAAGACGTATTTTATACTTTTCTTGAACTGCCCTTTATTTGAACAATTTAGTAGTTCTTTTGGAATTTCATTAAAAATATTTGGTATAAAATATTGTCGGCTTCTCTTCCCGTAATTATTTTTCCAAGCTGGCAGTTTATAAATATTTTTTACAGTTCTTATTTCACCCAATTTGCATGTTTTGGACTTAAATTTATTATCAAAATAATACTTTGTTAGTATAACTAAATTTTTTATTTGCTTTATATTCATAATTTTAGTTTGTTTGAAGATTTGTTTTGTTTTTATTTTATTTTTTTCTCCAAATAAGATTTTAATCAGTTTGTTTTGAATTTTTTGAAGTCTCTTAAGTAAATATTCAGAAGCATGTCCATAGATCTCTATACCATATCTTATTATGCTTAAGACCCATGCATCAAGTATAATTGTCTTTTGTTTATTATTTAGTAAATGTCTTAATCTATATATCTCAGGGCATATTTTTCTTAGTTTAGTTATTGTTCCTTTTATCTGAGTTTTAAATGACCAATTTTTATCAATTTCTATTCCTAAATATTTCATAGTTTGTTTTTTATCTAATTTTTGCATTTATCACTACATGTATGTATGTAATTTTTATATTTTAAGTTTTCACAGTCTCCAAAGTGTTTTATTATCCATTTTTTATTTTTTATTTTCATTTTTGGGACTGTAATATCCATTTGTACTGTCTTTTCATTACTTATACACAATTCATTTTCAATATAATAATCATTTATTATGTTAAAATCATGTTGTAAATTGTATATCATATCATTATAATCTTTATTAATAGAAATCAAAGCTGTATCGTCAGCAAACATGAAAATGTCAGTTTTATCTATAATGTCAACAATGTCATTTGTATAAATTAAATACAGTAGTGGCCCAAGTACAGATCCCTGTGGTACTCCAAAATTGCTTACTATTGGATAGCTATTTACATCTTTCACTTGTACAATTGTTTTTCTGTTGTTTAAGTAGCTCTTTATTATATTATATATTTTTCCTCTTAGACCCAAATTATAGCATTTCTGTAATGAAATTTTTTTGTCAAACGTATCAAAAGCTTTCTGTAAATCAATTAAAACAATACCAATATATTTTCCCTCATTTAGCCCTGTTGTTATGAGGTCATTTACTTCTGATAATAAATCATTCGTTCCCATATTTTTTCTATATCCGAATTGTGATGATGTTAGATTTTTGTATTTTTCAAAAAACTTCCATATTTTATTTACAAAAAAATTTTCTATAATTTTATCAATTATGGATAATAATGCAATTGGACGATAATTACTTAAATCTTGTTTAGGTCCCTTTTTATGTATTGGTCTTATGATTTGAATTTTTAACTGATCTGGCCAGACTTCCTGTTTAATCATTACATTTATTAGCTTACTTATCGCTTTTGCAGTATTTTCTTTAGTTTTTTTTATATGGTCAGTTTTTATTTTGTCTAATCCTGTTGCATTTGTATTGTTTAATTCTGTTATGATATTTATTATTTCCGTCTCTGTTGCTCCTTCTAAATACATAGTTTGTTTTGTGCATTGTTTATGGTTTATCCTCTTTTTTTTTTACTTCCTTTGAAAAATCACCTTTTTTATATATTTCATGTTCGTCTTTATTTATCGTTCTTAATTCTATTACTTGATTTGAGAAATTTTGATTAAAATCATTGACTATATTTCCTAAGCCTTTATCATTGAAAGCCTTCAATATTTCCTCATCAATTTGCTTTTTATCGTTTTTCCCAGTTAACTCATTTACTACTGCCCCTATTGATGTTTTATTTTTTTGTAATTTGCTTATTTTATTTTGAAAAAAAATATTTTTACATTCTCTAATTTCCTTTTCTGTAGATTTTTTTTCTCTTTTATATTTTTTTAATAGCTCTTCATCTTTAGTTCCTAAGGTTTTTAGATCATTCCACATTTTGTTTTTTCTATTTATGCTTGCTACTAATTCATCAGTCATCCATTCTTTTCTACATTGTTTATTTTTATTTGTGTGTTTTTTCTTTTGTTTTGTAGTGTTTTTTTTTGATAAATTTCATGAAAATTCTTTAAAATTTCATTATAAATCATTTCTGAATCATCCATGTCTGTTAAATAACCCCAGTTTATTCGATTTAACTCTTTTTCAATTTGATTGTTATTTATCTTCAGAAAGAATTCTTCTTCAATTTCATTTTTAATCATAGTATTTTTTTATCCTTTTTTTGATTCCATATCCAAATCATTGTCCAATAATGATCTGCTACTTTTTCTGTCAGAACGCCACCTCTTGATTTACCAATTTTACTTTTTATGTATATGTGATCGATACAAGATTTATGTAGACAATTTAAACCATTTTTTAAAGAAAACTCTTCTCTAGTTGGTGAATTTATTTTACAGTTTAATCCTGATTCTGCTAACATATTTTCATAGTAGTCTATTGCTGACTGGTCGTAGTTATCTTCATAATCTTCATATTTTTCTAATATATCAATATTCATGTCCCCAATTATAATTTGGTGTGTGCTATTTTCATTATTCTTCTCTAGTATTTCTTTTAATGATTTTGAAAAAGCCTTTTTATTTAATGTAGGTTTTCTGTATATTACTACAATTTGCATATCCTGGATTTTATTGATTTTATCATGCACTTCAATTTCTATAATGGAATTTCCTTCTTGTTCTATTTTATTATACGTTATATCAAGATTTGATTTTATGAACACCATTACTCCCCCACCTCTAAGTGTATTTTCTCTGGTAATCACAATTTTCTCATATCCCTGTAAATTATAATATTCAACTTCATCTTTTTTTTATATTAATCTCTGTTAATATAATCATTTCCCAGTCTGTATTTAACTCCAAGATACTCTGTAAGAAAACATCCCAATTCGAGCTTAATGATCTAATATTTAAGTGTAATAATTTCACATTTTCATAATACCCAACATCTTTCATAATTTCGCTACGTACTTGTTGTTTTTTTATCAAAGACCTTATTTACGTAGTCGAATATTATGTATTCACCACTAAGTCATTTTCATCATGCACTATTTTCACTTCATTTGTATCAGCATTTTTTCTCATCATGATTTTTCCATTTTTAAACCATACGTACTTATAATCATTCTGGGCTGCAAAGTTTTTTGTCATCCAAAAAAGTCTCTTTGTATTTGGTGTCATATTTTCATTTAAGTACACACGCTTTCTATTTCCATTCCTATATATATTGTCATTTGTTACAATTCTTTTCTTCTGTTCTAACCATTTTGTTTCTGCTTTCTCTATGCTTAAATTGTATGATTACATTACTCGGTTTATCTTTGTTTTTGTTTGGTATTCGATGTGCTATTTCTATTTCATTTGCGTTGTATTGTATATTGAAATTTCTTGCGACGTGTTCTATTACTTGCTCAAGATTTTCTTCTTCTAGCCAATCAAGCTGGTAGATTTCCAAGTTTTTGTTCCTATCGTATTGTTCTTTATCCGCTATACTTCTTTGTATTTCACTCATCTTTTTTTCTATGGCACTGTATCTTACATCTTTATTTTCCAGATCTTGTATCTTTGCTTCAATTTCATATATTCGAGTTTTCAAATCTTTGTTTTCCATCTTTAGTTCTTTCTGCTCTTCACTAAGAAATTCAATCGCTTTCTTAAAATCTTCCAATTCCGTGCTTTGTTTATCAATTTTCATAATGAGTAGGTCAATTTTTTTCCCATTCTTATTCTTTACTCTTTCTTTTGCTGTTCTGTCTCATCATCATTTTGTTGATCTTCTTCTTTGTCCAATGGTAATTTGTCTTCTTCATTTTTTTCGTTATCATCTACAGTTTCATTTGAGTCTGATAATGTTCTTGGTTGTCTACATTTTTGTTTGCATTTCCACTTTGCTTTCTTCTCATCATTCATTGTTTTCCATGCGTTTTGCTTCAATCCTGAACAGTTATAACAATATTTTGAGTTACATACTCCACATGTTACCCAATCACCCTGATTACCTAGTTTTCCCTCACAATTTCCTTGACATCTTGACATAATTTTTATATTCAAGTGTAATATTAGTCAATTTGTAGTTTATTTTCTTCCATTTACCTCATCTTCCATTGTTATGAAGCACTTTTGTTTGTATAAAACCAAAGAAAAATTTCAATTTTTACTTTATTTTCTTTTGGTTCACTTGGGTTAAATCTGGTTCACTTTTTTTGATCCGGTGTCACACTTTTTAAACTTTTCTTGCACTTTTTATTTTCCGAATGCAAAACGAACACACTCAGATTTTTATGGCTTCCACATCCCAACATGAATCCTGATCGTTTTGCCTCAAATAAATTCAGTGAATTAGCACTGTTCATCACAAGAATAGCTCACCAAAACTATGCCATGCTCTTCTGTGATATCTTAGATGTCCTAAATACCTTTCAGTTCATATGTCACTCCTCTATTTCCTTCTTAATTCATCAAAATTTTTGCTCTCTATCACTGCAACCTCCTCATGGCGGCCATGTTGGAATAATAATAATAATAATTAATAATAAAAATATTTTTTTGCTTGAACATGCTGGAAGTTCCAAGAAACTTGTGTGAGCAGCAAAAAACAAAACATCTACAATTTATCACAATAAATAACACAAAATATACGCAATAAATTTACCTTTGAAATTAATTATCTACGATCTACATTAATAAAGGCATATTATAACATATTATAACATATTATATTATAACAATAATAATAATAAAAGTCTCTTACATGTTTAATTAATTTTATTAATTCCTATTTCAATTATTATTTTTTAAACAATTTTCTGGGCAGGTTATTTACATATACAATACTATCTTTGAACTTTGAACTTTAATGGGTACAATGAGGTAAAATGAGGTAGTAAAGAAAATAGATATATATATATATACATTATTACAAAGACACATTTTAAGCATAAATTGATAATAGAAATAGACTTATAAATCTTCTGGCAGTGGAGCACGCAGTACAGCACAAGCTTGTACCATCTTTACAAGTTCGTAATAAAAATCTTTGTTTCCTGTATTGCACCATCTTCCATAGTTAATTAAAACATCATGGATCTCCTCACCAAAATGTGTGCGCCAGCCACGCAAATGTCTAAACAAAGTCTCCACAACAGTATTTTTGCAGCCACGAAGCTCACGCCATAATTAAATCTTTTTCCAGCAGGCCATAAGTGGAAAGGTGAAACAGTTCACCTCAAAACAAGTCTTATTGTTACTGGATGTGATAGACCACCCAATACTT
This sequence comes from Lithobius niger, assembly GCA_023313725.1. NCBI lineage: Eukaryota > Metazoa > Arthropoda > Chilopoda > Lithobiomorpha > Lithobiidae > Lithobius > Lithobius niger. The sequence goes on from JAHWFP010006426.1 coordinate 7,579, forward strand.
CTTTTCACACAGAAATGGTAAACTTTTCCCAGTTCATTCCAAAGCTTCTTGGTGTATTTACTGCAAAATTCTATGCCACACAAATGCAAGGCACAACTGTTCATGACATGCCAAAGATCCTTCTGTGTCAGAAGTTGTCAAAATTGCATGTAGATAGCATTTCCTTGCCTACTCATGCTCGTTCTGATACTTCTTATTTGACTCTCCCATTTCAGATGGCTTGTAAAAATAACACCTAAGTACTTAAATGCTCAAATCCATTCAATATGGTGACCACTGATAGAGATTTTTCTGTTCAAAAATTCAATTCCGGTCCCATCGTTAAATTCCATGCAAACAGTCTTTAACAAGTTACATTGGAGTCCATTAACCTGTAATTCGTATGTAAGACGGTTCATGACTTCCTGTAGACCATTTCTACTTAGGCCTATACCCACAATGTCGTCGGCGTATGCTAAAAAAGAAATTTTAACGCCATTAATGGTCCACTCGGAAGTACTATTTTGCACTTTAGTTAAGATATCATCCATGAAAAGGGAAAAAAGAACTCAGAAAGTGGAATTCCTTGTGTTACACCTTTACCTAATTTAAATATAGGAGAAAAAGCTTTACCCCAGCAGACATGCACTTCCTCATGAAGGTACTGATTTCTGATCATATGGATAATATTAGTGCTGATTCCGTGCCTAAGCAGACATTCCCACAATTTATCTCTAGACACACTGTCAAAAGCTTTTTTCACATTAACAAAACAAGCAAACACTTTCCCATGCCCTTTAATCCCTCTTCTGACAATTGTCTCAAAAACTATAGCTGCAATTTCAGTAGTGTCCTTTTTATAGGCAAATTGGTTGTCACCAATATTTGTGGTTCTGAGCGCAATATTCAGGAACACGGTGTCCTGTAATTTAGCCCAGATAGACAGTATGCTAATGTCACGATAGCTCGAGCTTTCAATTTCAGGAACATCTTTTCCTTTGTAAATGGGTTTAACAGTCACCTTTCTAGTAACATTTAGAGTATGCCTATGTCTGAACGTGCTTTTCAGAACGTTTACAACCCATTCCCATAAACTGGTGTTAAATATTTTCTGTGCTGGTACCATCAGGTCCACATGATTTTCCAAGCTTCAACTGTCGAATCGCTTCCCTGATTTCAAAAGCAGAGGGGATAATAAAGTCGTCAGTAGGAAGGTAATCAAAAGGGGGCGAGGAATCCACATGTATGGAGGCAAAGATTTCACCCCACATATTTGCAATTTCCTCTTCACCCTTTGCATCGCCGATTTTCTCCACAAGCCTGGGTTTACTATTTCGAACATGTTTCACTTTTTGCCAGAAGATGGCTGGAGTCATTCTCCGATTACTTTTAACAAATTCAAGCAGTCGAATGTCTCTTTCATTCCGTTTTGCACCACCTAATAACACCTTTGAAAATTCTTCTAGCTTCATCTTTCTTATCTTTCGTAATTCCGGAAGTTTGTTTACCATCCTGTACCCAGGCAATATTTGCTTGCACATAATCATTATACTTTGACTGGGCAAATTCATTCCAACCAGCTTTTGCTTTACGTTTAGACTTTTTACCCTTCTTGGTGCACTGCTCTTCTGCCCATTGCATAGTTTCGTTCAAAAAATCACAAACACCATCTAAGTCTTTATTATGTTGAACGTTATCACAACCAGCAATTTCGCAGGAAAAGCATTCCGGGAGTGAAGCATTACTAAGGCACTGCTCAACGAAGAATCTATACTCCTGTTTGGTAAAATAGCTTGCCCTTTTCCAGTTAAGTCTATTAGTAGTAACAGTTTCCTTTTCCTGTTGTAGAAAACAGTATCAGTCGTAGGAATTCTGAGCCTAACAAATAAGGGGAATATTATGCCCAACGACATAATATAAATGCATTGTTTCAGAATTAGTTTTCCGGAGCCCGAGGGATCCCACTATGTGGTCAACCCAGGAGGTGCCACTATTTGCATAGTTAACATAGGTAATTCTACCATCGCAGTCACCAATATCGTCAATTTTTTCCAATCTAAGATCCTTTATGTAGTCTTCCAGAGCATCTAAGAAAGGGCCATTTCTCTGATAGTCAGTATTAAAAATGCCCCCCACAACAGTAAACTTGCAATAGTTCAACGTTTGGATTGCGGCAACTTCGCCTCAAACCCTGTACAGTTTGTCAACACTAAAGTTGGCTCTATCATCATATGGGGCATACATATTAATGATTCTCCAGTTGTCCTTTCAGATCTGAAAATCAATCCACATAACCCTTTTACGTTCAGAGAGGCCACCAACTTTGTAGATACTGACAATGCTCTTTCTCCAAAGCAAAGTAAGGCCACCATAGGGTCGACCACGTCTGTCAATATCACCAATGCCCATTGCAGTGAACGTTTTGCAGCAAAAATCCGGGTGGACATCATCAAGGAGTGGAAGCTCAAAATCTTGAAGCCACGTCTCTTGCAACAATAAAAAATCGCACTGTTCACATAAATTCTGTATGATTGGTAGAACCCGTTTGATACCATTACAATTCCAAGTGATCAAGCGAAGATCATCTTTTTTTCATTTTTGCTTTGACATCATTATGTAGTATTATTCCTCTTTCGGTCAAAATACGGCCGCAGCCTTATTCCTTCAGGCCAGTGCCTATGGAACAACAACAGAGCCCTGAGATGAACAAACACTTCAACTTGAAAAGCTCTGTACCATGGAATGAAGTTCCTGTCATCCATGATTGCCTGCAGAATAACTCTTGCATTTTCCTCCGTGTTTTGCTTAATTATTTGAGTCACGTGTTGGTGAATTATCTGTGAAGTTGTTTTAATGTCACATCTACCAACATAGATTCTCGAGCTTCCGCCGCTGGAATGAAACTCACAATTTTTTCTTTTATTGATCATAATATGCTCTTGACCATCATCTTTGGGCTTCACTGGAAAGGTAGACTTTTGCTTTACACCTGTTCTCGCTGCAAGGTGCCTTTCTTCTACCTGCTTTTTAGTGCTTTTCTTCTTAGCTTCATATTGTTTTCGTGATAGTATTTCATTCGATTTAAGATTGCCCTCGTTATCAATGGTACGAATATCGCTTTCATGTTCGTACGCCGGGCCAAGGGGAGTGACATGCTGTCCATCTCCGCTTACAGTGGTTTCATTAGAGACATAAGCGGCAAGAGTGCTCGACTTCGGGGACTCGCGCCCAGTGCATGCGCCCTGTGGAAAACTGATACAGTGTCCGGTAGCGGCTGAATTTAGAGACTTGCCTCCTGAGAGAACATCTTGAGTAAAATTTGCACCACGATCAGTTGGATGGCTGTGTGTGTAGTCTTTATTTCTGCTAGCAGGGTGGTTTCTGTTTAGAGTAACATTAGCAGCATAGTGAGAAACAGAGGGCTGCAAGTGCACTCGTTTAGAGCCTCTGTCCTTTTCGTGGCTCACAGTTATGCTATTGCTGCCATGTTCACTATTTTCTCGTTGCCTATTGCTATTTGAACTGCTCTGTTGATAACCGTTCTCTTCATTTCTTTGGTTAGTGGTAATCCGTTCTATGATACCGTACACTTTCTTTAATTTTGCCTCTACTCTACATTCAGCTCTTTTAATGTCCTTAATAGCTCCTTTGAAAGTAATTCTTTCTTCTTCGTGCTTAATGAGAAGTAATTTGACATGTTCAACCGTTTCAGACTGTTTGGTCTTTAGTAAATCATTTCTATTATCGTCAGACAAAGTCGTTAAGATTTGATGCACCATTTTTTCAACATCATGTGTTTCGAACGATTGGTTATTCACTAACGGCCTGTTTTCAGGATTTTTTGTGGCAAATATAGGCAAATCAACTCCATTTGTCCACTTGGAGTCTATCCAAGAAAGTAAACGATAAATGTCTTCAGTTTCAGACTTAACTGCAGCCCGCCTCACAGTGTCTTTTCTTCCCTGAACATAAGTGATGCCATCTGGCTTGGCAGCCTCAGCATACTTTTCATACAAAATATCTTTGGCTTCAACAATTTCACTTTTCTTGTAAAAGGAAACAACGTGATCTTCCATTTCTTCCTTTGGCATAGTGTTCATTTTTGAAAAAAGAAAGCAGAGCGCATCGTTAATAATAATGTCCACTTTAAACATATCAGCATTCTCTTTCGTTTTCGTTAATTCTCCTTCTAACTCTTTAATGTTTTCAGTAAGTTGGAGCAATTTGTGCTCATTTTCATCCTTGTACTGGTTATGAAGATCCTTCATATTCAGAAACTGAGACTTCATATCAGCCAGTTAAGTTTCATGATGTTTAACTGTCGCTTGAACATGAGTGACAGTCTCTGTTCATGTTTTTCGTTAGTTGCTTTCAGTTTCGTTTCCCAGCTTGCACTGTCACATGGCGCCATTTGTGAACTGTTGACACCAACTTCGGCGGCCATGTCAGAACTCGAGTTCATCCAATTCACAGAACAGTGTTCACAAAACAAGCGAATACACTTCGACTTTTGTTGTTTGTGAGCCTTAACAACACTCTCAGGAATCTCCAGCCATTTAGAATGAATAAATTCTATCGGATTGCAATCGTTTATCCTTCATAGTAGTCTCTTCTTTGCAGCCAGTGGAAACACGTGAACCAGCACTTGGTGCCATCTTGTATTTATTATATCAGTAGATTAGTTTTATTTTTTAATATCAGTTTCTAATTAATTCTAGCTTTATATATTTCTACTAATGATTGTTTTAGCGCTATTTTTAACTTTGTTATACTCTGATAATTAGGAATATCTTTATTCGACCTGTATATGGATTTGAATATCTGGTATGTAGTAGTTTACATTTTTTGTTCCATAGGAGTTATTCCAGTCTGGTATTTTAAACTTTTTTTCAGTCGTTCACTTTTTGGCTCAGTTGATTGTTTGTTAAGTGTTACTATAATACAATGATTACATAATCTCAAAGATCTTTTATCTTTTGAATTTTAGTTTTATAATAGCTCTGGTGTGTAGTTTCATTTCCATTTTCAAATAAAACTTTTACTAATTTATTTTGAACTCTTTGTAGTCTTAACAATATATATTTAGCAGCAAATGTAACGTTGCTCGTCACAGTGTTTGTCTCGCACGCGCTCCAGATGCATGCGTAGAGATCAGTAGTCTGAATGCGGCTATAGCTGCAGGTGAAGCCAAGTGGCTGCTAAGGTTTAGAGTTGTATATTTAACCATTGTAAACGAACTCTGGCAATATAATGCAGTTATTAACCCACTCAGAGTGTACCCACTATATACGATAGCGCCCGAACATTGGATGAATAAGACAAGCCAAGATCTGTGAGTATAACGAGTGCAAGGTCAAGGCACCGTAACGAAAACGTGGTCGGCGAGCAAGATCCAAGAACAATGAGGTGAGGTCAGCCCAGGTTAAAGTCAAAATAAATGCATTCGATCAAAGACCAAAGAGGCAGCAGTGAATATTACAAGATTTTGAAGAGAACAGTTGAGTTTCATCCGGACAATGCAATTAGATGACTTTTGAAAAATTAATTCAGCATTCAGTCAGTACAACTATCACTGACGATCTTTTAGCAAGAGTTGAAGTGCATGAAATCTAACGTAACTGTAAATCTAACGTAACTGTGATAACGAAATCAACATTCGATAGAAAAATGGAGAAACCAAACTCGGGAATTGAGATAGACTTGAATTGGACACTGACTACGACAGCAAAGGAGTAACCCTATCGAGAATCGACGACGCGTCGATCATGTTAACAGCACCCACTAGTTGCTTCGGAACCAAGCCAACAGATGGAACCAAACGCCAAGCCAGTGCGATACCTTCGTCTACGGACCTCCGACCCAGATAAACTAACCGCCTCGCAAATGCTGACGATCGTTCTCCAGATTGAGATGGATCAATGGCTGGCCGATTTTAAGGAACAATTACGAGAATCAAACGAGCCTAACGATCTTCTTTCAAACATTTTGCAAGCAAATGACTAACCAGCGGAAAAGCAGCATGAGCACGGCGACGAGGTAGAACCAATCCAAGATCCCATTGACGAGAAACACACTAGTGACGCTCCCGGGAAGGACGAACCAGTAAATCAACGCACAGACATCGCAAATGAGTAATCCGCAACAGCGTTAGAAGATTGCAAAAGTGTGCTACAGAAACAAGATGAGCATTTATACAACACCGATCCCCAAAGCATGCTCGAAGTACAAAACAAAGATTTAGGAAGCATGGAACCTGCATTGCAGCCCAGAATACACAACAGCGTAAGTGATTCTCTCATGGCATCAAGCCAAACCACAGTCAAAATTGCTAACGAGAAAAGTGCACGCATTAGCGAAAACCAAGGGGAACCGAAAACAGGAATTGGTGTCTCCATACAAATCAAAAGAGACAAATCTCCGGCCAAAGCCAAAATTCAGTTCAGTGCAAAATGTGCCACAATCGTGTCAACCTCAGTGAAAAACAACGTCGCGCGAATGCATCCACCGCTGACAAAAGCAAACACGCTCAGACACCGTCGTGCCACCAAGTTTAAAAGGCGACTCCCAAAGAAGGCAGTGCAACTATTCCCTTCAATTAGTGCCGTGCGCAAACGAGCAACATCGAACTCGAAGGAAATCTTTGCTGCACCCAAAGCAAGTAGAGTTAAAATTAAAAGTGTTAAGTGCCAGTTCCCATCCAAGGTGCGCCGATTAAAGTGAAATGGAGACAACAACCACGGTCACCCACTTCCAAGAGAATCAATGCTGGTCAACCACAAGTTACAAAGTGCGCTAGAGAAGTGATGATCGCAAGCCACGTCACAAGCTCCGGACTAAAAAATCGTAACCCGCCATAGGCATCACTACCTAATGACAACAACGTTACTACACGAAAAGAAGAAATTTCGTATCATCACTGGTAAGTTCTAGCCGATCGCGGACTCATCCAAACAGGCCCAACCCAAATGGGGCCTCGGGTCAAGTGTTTTTAGTGATGTGCAATCAAATTTAGATCGAGCGGTCTAAGGTTAATGAGGTTAATGCAGACACAGTGAGTGGGATGGTTTGTTAGACCCGAAATTTAAAGTGTTGGTTTGCTGTTGCGAGGTATGCCTGCGAGTGGTCTGCCGAAACCCGGCACGTGCCTTTTGATGTCGTTGTGGGTCTACAAACTGCCAACCACTGGCTTTATGAAAGATTATACCCCAACCCCCCTGCACAAGCCCTCATAATTGATAAGCAGAGCTCAGCATGAGTGCCATGCAACAGTGAAGAAAAAAAAAGAGGAATGTCTTACCGAATGTGACCCACCATGTGAAAGGAGAAACTAAGTTGGCCTACTAGACTGTAACAACTAAACCACTCCAGAGTTGTGCAATCACTACTAACCACTATGCTAGATTGAACTAAGCCGTACCACCAGTTGGACGCAGACCACTTTTGTTAACCTCTCATTAACCTATATTAACCGACTATATTCCACCAACCATTTTTCCAGTTTGTAATCACCAATTGTAAATTGATTTTAACTGTCATGAAAAAGCCTGTAAACTCCAACCTTACCCGCCATCCCAGCTCATAGGTAGGCGGGGGGGGGGGGGTCAGCTTTGTAGGGGCTGACAACTGTAACGATGCTCGTCACAGTGTTTGTCTCGCGCGTGCTCCGATGCATGCGTAGAGATCAGTAGTCTGAATGCGGCAATGGCTGCAGGTGAAGCCAAGTGCCTGCTAAGGTTTAGAGTTGTATATTTAACCATTGTAAACGAACTCTGGCAATACAATGCAGTTATTAACCCACTCAGAGTATACTCATTATACAAAGCCATAAATTTCTATTCCATATCTTAAACTACTTTCTACCCATGCGTCGCATAATATTTTGTTATTTTTGTTATTTAATATATATTTTGCTTTATATAATACTAGCAACATTTCTCTTAGTTTAATTATCAAGTGTGACATGTGTTCTTTAAAGTCACAATTTTTTTCTATTTCCATTCCCAAATATTTTACCAATTTCTTTGATTCTATGTTATTACAAGTATTTACACAAGGTTGTTTGTTACTTTACTTTTCACTCATGCACTTTTCTGTATGATGTACAACATTTTTGGTACTATTATTTCTAATTTAATTGTTTTTTCTTCACTTATATATAGTTCATTGTCCATTAACCATCCATTTATCATATCATAATCCGTTTGTAAGTTTTGTACCATGTCATATTGCTTATAATTTGTAGAAATTATTACAGTATCATCAGCAAACATATGCACTAGTGTACTGTTTACACAATCTTCTATATCATTCACATATAAAAACAATAGAGGCTCTAACACCGATCCGTATGGAATAATAATAATAATAATAATACATAGCTTTAATCATTTGTACAATGACATGTAAGTACATGGTGGACAAAAGGCACGAAGTTTAATGACTTGTATGTGCAAGCAAAACTTATTAAATTTCACAAAATTGTTATACATGCACTATAAGATCCATTACATGTTAATAAAGATAATATGATACAAAGAAGAAAAGTATTATGAAATTTTATCAAAAAATAAATAAAAAATCAAAAAAATCATCCTTTAAAATGTGCATAATTGCAGGTTCCAATTCCAATAAAAGTAAACGGCAGTGTTAAAAAGTGTTAGTTGTCATTAGATAACATAAACAAGAGACTTGCAAATAGCCAGTTATTGAATGAGTACATAAGCTCTTATCTTGTGTTTTAAATTATTTATTTAAAGATTTCTCAATTCTTGTGGCAGTTTGTTAAAAATATGTGGTATTACAAAATTCATTCCTCTTTTACCATATGTATTTCTGTAATGTGGCAATTTTAACCAATTATGATTTTTTCTAGTTTCCTTTTCTATTATGGTTCTCCATTCTGTCTTGTAATAGTTTTGTGTAATTAGTGTATAATCGAATATATTGTTAACTGTCATATGTTTGTTTTGTCTAAATATATCTTTTCTTTTTTTTTTGTTTCTTTAAAGTTTGAAAAAAATACTTTTGTTGCTTTATTGAGTATTTTTGGAAGCCTTTCCACTAATCCTTTCGATGTTGTAGCATATATTGTACATGTGTATCTAATTTGTGATAGAATTAATGCTTCATAAACTTTTATTGTATTTTTATTGTTAATTAAGTATTTTATTTCGTACAGTGTTGGTGTCATTTTTCTAACTTTTACAATAATTCCTTCAATGTGACTATAGAATTACAAGTTTTTGTCAATTAATAATCCTAAGTATTTTATTTCATTTACGCTTTCTACGTTCTTGCAGTTACAGTTAATTTTGTGCATCCATTTATATGGTGCTTAATATTTACATTTTCAATTTTCATATGTGATGTCGTTATAGGTAGGAAATATGTTTTTGAAGCATTAATATACAATTCATCCTCATTAAAATATTCATTTATCTGGTCAAAGTCCTGTTGGAGGTTCATTATCATTGTATCTAAGTCACATCATGACATCATCTGCATAAAGTGTAATGTAATTGTTCCATCCCAATTCCTCTGTCATTAATATACTATATCAAGAAAAGTATCGGACCCAGGATGGAACCTTGCAGTACTCAAAAATAATAATAAAAAATAATCATAATTTTATTGCATGAAAAATACTCGAAGTTTGAATCAACAAGCTTCTTTGAGTTGAAATAAATACTAATAATAATGATAGACAGTACTTTTTAGAGTAGGGGGTGGTGGACTGATGAAGGTTGGCCGTAACACACACAACAGTAGTTTGCCAAGGAGGTTGGAAAGTTCTTGGTGTTGTGCATGTGCTACATACTGTCCAATGGAAAATGGCTGAAAGCATAAGTAATATTTGGGTTGCTAAATGTAAAGTGAATGTTTATTCTTTTTCTTTTTTTTACTCCATAGATTAACAACCGATTAAAATGAACTACAATTCAAAGCTAATTTTAGGCAAGCAATATTATGAATTCTATGGAGTAGTGATCCAGAAATCACTGGTACAAAGCTACTCACTTCAATTATTTGCTCGGTACGCATGGGTTTTAAAGCTATCAAGCATGATTGGTCGCCCCACAATAACGTTGTTCAGTTTCCGACAAACACCCATTTCACCGCGTGAAGGTCTTGGTCTTTCATTTTTTTAATTCTTTATTCGATCTTTGGGCAAATATGGGTATTGCGACACTAGACGTGCAATTCATGGACCATCCCAAGGCGAACTATTGCAAAATCATTTGCCAAAAATATTTTCATTAATCAGTAACGAAAGTTAGAGTTTCGAAGACAATCAGATAACACCCAAGTTTTAACAAGGACTTTTCGATCAAGGACTTTCTCTCGACAATAAGCAGCATCTTTTGCCCTTCCAAGTTTTATGTAAGATACGTTCTACTCTTCGGAGACAGCAAGTCAATGCCATGCGAGTTTACCGTAATCTTTAGTAGGAAAGAGATGTAAACATTTCGATTGTGAACAACCTGATCTGTTATCATTGAAGGTATTGCCCTAGTCTTGCGTGACTTAAAACTTAAGTGAGGTTCAAAATTGTGCAAGTTCATCTACAAGATGATCCAAGAGATTTAAGTTTCCTTAAATTTCATAAAAAAAAGTACTGTATGTTACAGTTATTTGGTAACAGACATCTAAGTTTGCAGTAATAGCATTAGGTGCAATACAACGAATTTACTAACATGTTTTAAATAAGATCACAATACAATGTCATTAACTCACCCCCTGCTTCTGGGTTCCTTTGAGGAGAAAATCCTGCAACAACAGAGTAGGCAAGAGAAAATCCTCTTCCACTGACAAGATGATCTGCGTGAAAGTGGATAAGTAGTGAACTGCCAGAGGAGACTACAGGAAAATAATTGTCTGTGCCATGGCAATATCGTCCCAATAGGGGATAGTCTGCATTAAAACAACATAATTTCAATTAACATAATTTCATACGACATACCAAACATTTAATGGAACTTCGTCCTACTTCAAAGCAAATACTGGGATATCAGAAATAAAGATATATTTATGTACTACAAACCACACAGTGAATAATGCAATCATTATTCTCTGTGTAATCATCTCATTACGTACTGTAATGATAATTGATGAAAGTTGATGATGTGATGACA
>JAHWFP010006427.1:0-12255 GCA_023313725.1 Lithobius niger
CGTGCAGCTTTAAACTTAAGTCGGCATTAATGATTTGATTCTATTTCGTACGACACGCAGGAGCCGTGTAAGTAGACATAGCAACTCGGTAACCTTATCTGAATGGAGGCATTGGAGCGTTAAAGTAACTAAAGATTGCTATCACAGCTCTTAGCGTCTCCACCTTGCCTTTTTCTTTTTCGTTGTTATTACGAACATGTAAAATTCAACCTCAGGCTGGAGCGGTGGTGTTATGTTAGTGCAACATCGAATCAACTAAAGCCCCCAAAGGCAAACGACGCCCATATTGATTTAAGGCAGACTGGTTATTAGCACGTGCCAGTCTGGTGTACGGTGCTTTCGCTGGCCCTGCCATGCCGGGGTGACGACGGGTGCTGGCGCGCACGCGCTGCCCGGGTTCGTTTCTCTCATGCACCAACAGTTCATTTCACCTTCGTTCATGCAGCACACAGCTGGTTTGCTGAATCATCACGCGCCTGTAGACATGCCTGTAGCCAAGGAAGGAAGGAAAGAGAGGAAATGGGGAAAAGGGCAAAGCAGGCTCTTTGGTTATGGTAACACGAGGCAAGATAAGACGGGCCACCAAATCTGTCGACACGGAGGTTTATGGAAGACATTTGGACAATGAATTTATAAGTAAATGTCGGGATGTCAGCGTTCGATCTATAAAGTGGAGCATCGCGTTTGTTAAGAAGTCGGAGGCAACGCCGGCCATAGCCAATAAGATAAATAGACGGTTATAAAAATAATACAATTTACCACACAGTGAAGGGTAACAGAAAGGCTTGGGACCACTTACACCTGTTCCTGGTTAAAAGTGAAATAACGGTATTTACGTGCATGCCACAATTGGAAGTTTAAGAAATTTGTCCAGTTGTTCAGAAAGCAATAACCTACGAAATCCTGCTTCAGATGTCGCATTTACTGTCTCCGCACGAAGGGCATTCCAAATTGGGAAGACTCGGATCGAAAAAAAATTTCGACTACTTTCAAGATGACAAAGAGGGACTGCGAGTTTCCATTTATGACCCCGAGTGCAATTTGGGTAAGGTGCGTAGTCAGAGAACGGCAAATCAACAGAGATAAACCCACGGAGAATCTTAAATGTTAAGATGAGATCAAATCTCATTCTACGAAGTTCAAGGAGTTCCAGGCCACACCTTTCAAGGCGCTCCCCATAGCAAACCTCACGAAAGCCTGCTAAGCCTTTTGTATACCTTCGTTGAATGCGCTCCAGGAGGTCAATGTCCTGTGCCAAATATGGGGACCAAACCGGCGTTGCATACTCGAGGAGGGGACGCACAAAGACCTTAAAGGCCCAAACCTTCATCATGTGATCCCCGGACCTGAAGCATCTATTAACCAAAGCACAACGGCGTTATGCGGTTATAAGTTGTACTCGGTAGGTTTATTCGCAAGGCCACGCGGGATTTGTCCTTTAAGATGTTGATTGTGGTTCGGTAGGACAACTCTAGGAGTAGGATAGGTTAGGTTGCATTTTGGAGAGATGTTGAAGGTTTGGGATCAGCTCCCAGAGCGAGGAGCAACTGGCAGTGCAACCCATTTTATACGTAGGGCTGGTTACAAGAGTGGTTCGCAGGTGGAGCCACTATAAGGACCATGAGCCTCTAAGTACTTAACAGCTCCCTCCTGCGGTGATCACATCGCCTGCAGCTTTGTACTGAACCAGGACCAATCTCAAGGTTACAGTTTATATTTGTATACATGATTTAGTACAAGACAATAATAATATGAAAACAACTCGTATTTAGTAGCTTTACGTAATATAGGATGTAGCAACTGTAATACGAACCCAAGCCCAAGGCCAATGGCCCCAGGTGACCCACTTATGGTGTTCAGGTTATGTTAAGCTACTACATGCAAGGTGGAGAGAATCTCTCGTTGCACAAGCTTACGTTAGGCCAGACACCGAGTAATAGCGTATACGGTGTAAGCGGACGTGGGTGCAATTGCATCGTGTAATAACACTGTCCGACGTTGTATTTTTGTTATTTTCCGGCAGTGAGTTTCCGGCAGTTCTCTTTGGTGGAGACTTTGCGAAGTTCATCGCTCAAGCACGGAGTGCGGCCTCCAACAATTCTGAATGCGCACTGCCAGCGGTGCATTCAGTGCACTCGACTTACAGTTCATTCAGGTAGCGTGTCGTCGATTTCCTGGAGCACCGTAACTGCTTATTATGACACTGTAACTTGATTTTCTGATCGTCAAATTCGCGAAAAAGTACTCTGAAAACTATAATAATAATAATAATAATAATAATAATAATAATAATAATAATTTCACCCGCTAATGGGTGTGGTAACGAAAGGGATTGCCCACTTACACCGTCCTAATGATCATCGTTTTAGTAAGTGCGTCGTAAAAATTTTGCAAGGTCAATTTCACGGATCGCTCGTTTAAAGGATGACACTGTCATCAAAGAGATGACAGTATTCGGTAAGGAATTCGAGCAGTCAACAACCCTATTAGCATAGAAGAACTTCTTACAATCGGTCGTGGAAGATTGCTTTTGCAATTTTAGATGGTGCGCACGAGTTTGGGTGGTTAGAGATAATGAAAAAAATGGTAGAAAAATCGGAAGTTGGTCTTTAACAATTTGAAAGGTGAGTGCAAGGTCATATCTGAGTCTGCGCAATTCGAGTAGCTCCAGTCCCATTCTACGAAGCCTGTCACCAACCGATAACGAACGCAGCTCAGATATGGTACGAGTGAAAGTACGTTGCACTGATTCCAGCAAGTCGATGTCCTTCAATAGGTGCGGTGACCAAACGGGGCTGGCATACTCCAATAGTGGTCTCACGTAGACTTTAAATGCCCACACTTTTGTATTGGTGTTGCCAAAGCACCTGTTAACAATAAATAAACGTCGGAAGGCATCTGAAGTAATTTTAGAGCAATGCCCTGAGAACTTAAGATTAATTAATCCGTCAATAAAATAGTTTGGCGACCCAATATGGGCCCCGATAACCATCGAATGACATTTGGGCAACGAAAGAGGCAGTTGCCATTCCTTGGACCACTGTCCGACATTGTTGACAACAGCAATGAGGTTTGCCCGGTCATTACGTGAAATCAATTCGTTTCCAGCCTTCAGATCATCTGCAAATTTAAAGTTCAAAGTTCCAAAGTTCGTGTTGTCTTGTAGTAAGTCACCAACAAACAGAATGAAAAGAAGGGAGCCTAGCACCGAGTCCTGCAGTACATCACTTGTGGTGGCAGCCAATCTGAGTAGGTAGAATTGATTTTAACCCTCTGTTTACGATTACAGGGAAATGCCTTAATCCAGTCCAGCATTTTGCCGTTAATACCAAGGTGGATAAGTTTAGAGATTAGCTTAGAATGAACTACAGATTCAAAGGCTCTATGAAAATCAAAATAGATCACTTCAGATAACACCCCCAGATCAACCGCTGAGGTCCACCTGTCCAATATCGACAAGAGTTACATTGTGATCGACCTCTGCGGCAGAAAGCCAAACTGGTTATGGCCAAGAAGATCATGGCTGTTCCCATTTGCTGTTGCAAATGTAAACATTTGCTGTACCTAGAAATTTGGTTTCCAAAAAATAAGTCACAGCGTCAGCAAAACAACATTTTGACCACAAAATTGTTTCCCTTCCACTGGTTGTAAGCACGGAAAGACCTGTAGATTTTAAAAGGTTGTCCAACATTTACGTTTCTGAAGCACAGAGGTGCGCAGATTGAATGAGGAAAGCGAGAGATTTTCTTGTATAGTAAAGCTTTTCAACGAAAACAAACCCTATGGTCCCAATATCAGTACATCGATTTTGTGATGGTATGGGGATCAAATAAGCTAAACGAAGCTGGATCGACGCCAAGAGAAGAAGCGAAGCAAACGATATGGCTAGAGCCAAAATAATGAGTCATGGTACAGGAGCAAACATTGTCGGGTGTAAAAGCAGAATTGCGCAGGCCTAATGAAACTTTTCTTTTCCGTTTAATAATTACGAAATGCCGGCACATCCTTTAATAAGAACGAAGGAAGGCTATTAAAGTGCGCGCGGCCTACCTTGAGTTTGCCGCAGAACGAACACAGATAACCAATTGTACTTTTTTGGCAGCAGAGTGCCTTGTTGATATCCAAGTTGGTTACAAAAACAATGGCGGCCGTCGATTAAAGCCGTCCCCTCCAGGAAGACGTAGCCGCTCATAAAATGCTTCCAGGACTCAAGATACGCTGCGCATACAATAAGTCTAATTTTATGGTAAAAATATTTTTATCGTAATATTACCTGACTTGCTTCTCTGAAAATTAGAATGGGAGAAAATTCCTTGCCCGATGTTAACAACCCGTCAGAATTCCATACTTTTCAAGGTTTGGAAAATAACCTGACTAAATTCAAGACGTTTCCAGCTGGTTTATTGTGCGCGCATCGTATCTTGAGTCCTGCAGTTATTTTATGAGCGGCTACATCTTCCTGGAGGCAGCGGCTTTAATCGACGGCCGCCATTGTTTTTGTAACCATCCAGGATATCAACAAGGTGCTCTGCTATCGAAAACATACAATCGATTATATGAATTCGTTCTGGGGCGAACTCAAGATAGGCCGCGGACACTATAGGGAACCTTCTCGTGCGTCAAGAAAATGTTAGGCTAATGTGAACTCAACACACCAACTTTAGGTGAATGTGAGTTTGGTTTTAAGCTCCGAGGAAAGCATAAAAATTGATAGCACTGTCGAAATACAAGATTGGGATTTAATAATTGTGTGTGTTCCGGAAGGTTTGGATTTAAGGTTTGGATTTAAGGTTTGGATTTAAGGTTTGGACTGAATGGTTGAATTCTCGAATGAATTCGGATTTTGTCTGTGTGCTTGTCTGTTTGGGACACGATAACATTCGAAGCTTTTTCCCGATTTGGTTAAAATTTCATGACAAGGGTGTTTTGGTTCATGCATACCCAGCTTATCTTGTATAAGGACTAGCCACAGCAAACTCTCTAACTATTGGAAAAGGGCATTCGAACCGCAGTAAATGTATGGATTTTTTTTTTAATTTTCACAATAAATTATTTTATTAAGTAATCAAGGAGCATACAGCAGTTCCTGTTGCACTAGTTCTTGTACAATTTGTCGAAATTGTGCTCGTAATTCTCACTGCTAATTTCAAAGTTCGTTTCCACGTTTTTGTGAGAAGCACTTTTAGTGATCATCGTGGCTGAGCGGTTATAGAGCTCAGCCTGGTAGCTGAAGGTTGCGGATCTGGTCGAACTCCTGGAAAACGGATCTTGGCAAAGTCCCCGCCAGGACTGCCGGCCAGGGTACTGTGAAAGGCTACCATGCTCCTTCAGCGGCTATGGGAACTGTTCTGGCCAATTCTGGACAATCTTTCGGCCCCTACGATGATCGGAGGTTTCCCAGATCGAATCCCCGGGGTGGCTCCTCCCTTTACCAGATATTTCTTCTTCTCTAAATTTCTGGTAATGTTCAAAATTTAGCCGGTTCAGCCATACAAGCATTAAGTTGCTTCGGCTGACTTAAGGCTCAAAGAAATTAATTTTTAAAAAAAGAAAAAGAAACTCAGTTTTTAGTGACACCATAGATCAATCAAATGAGCAAAATTGTCACCTAGCTTTGCTTTCCACAGTTTTTTCCCCTTTCGCACAGGCCTCAAATCGAGCGTCACACATTGGACACAGATTCTGTTTCACATAGTGAGTGTGATTTGCTGCTTAGCATACAGTGGAGTGACCCTGTCGACACTGCATACTCGCGATAAACCTTTTCGATAATATCGCAATAAATTTTTTCGATTATCTTGTTGCACCTTTCCTGACGTATCCAATTATACCCATATTGTTATTATTTCGTTAACTCGATTGCCAAATTCGTTATTAATATGCAATGTTTCACTCAGCCGAATTTCCCATCGCAAACCTAAGGAGCGTTAATAAAACCAGGACTTTAATAATAGATCAGTGACACGACGTAGTATTATTGTATATAACTCTATGCTGGAGCCTTAATGGGTTAGCTGCAAGGGGCACTGCAGAGAGAAACAGAAGGGCGTCATACTGAAGCCGATGCTGTGAAGAGTGATTTCTTAGACCTAAAACGCGCGATTTTTGTTGTTGGAGAAAACAACGTTATTTTAAGTGTAAGAAATCCGCTCTTCCGTTGTTTTTCCCTCCATTTTTATGTAGTGCACCTTGTAGTTATGCCCTCCAAAACCCATACTGGTGCCAATATGGCGGCAAATGTCACTGCTCTATAAAAAAAAACCGGATGTTAATTAAAAACAACACGACACGAGTGTCAATAAAACCAGTAGCGGCATGAAGGAGTACGCAACGTAATCCTTCCCTTTGCTCCACCGTTCATACTGAGTTTTGAACCCATGTGGCCCGTTGTCGAACTAGTGTCCGTTTTTACTTTTGCAGAAAACCTACTTTATTAATTTCGCTGTTTGGTTTTTACCCAATAAATATGTGTGAAAAGTATGCTGCGAATAGGCCGAGCATGCATGTGTCAATTCCCAAGAACTAGCATTTAAACTAACTTAAAACAAGGAAGACATTTTGTTTCTTGAGCCAAGGCCGACTGGAGTGGAAATTGGGTGTCTTGCCTCCTAACTCTACGCCCGTTCTCACCCATGCCTGGAAGTTACAGATTCTTAGCATAGCTTTGGTAAAATAAGATTTTGGTGATTTTAAATCGACTGGCTTGGAGCCTGGCGCTGAAACCTACTGCTTCTATCCCAGACGGCCTTGTGCAAGCGGTATAATACATAGTGAGAGTTACAACTTTGGGTACTCGCATGTCCTGCGACACGTTTGGCATTTATTCTCTCCTGGCAAAAGCAAAACTGCACGATCGTTACGATCGGATCTGCTGTAGGCCTGATATCTCTAACCTTTAATATTTTGTAAATGAGCCAATTTTTTTTTTTTATTATTTTATCTTACTTTCTTTTTACTTATTTAGGCTATGCAGCATATTGCAGGCTTCAGCCAATGAATTATTTTTTATTAATAAAATTGTAATGGTTATTCGATTCAGCCTCAAAATTTGTTTTTATTAAGATAGTAGTGGTTATCAAGATTAAAAAAAAAAAACTTTAAAAAAAACACTTGGCAAAACGCACAGGACGAAATAAAAACACGCTGGCAACTTTTATTTCGTGACTTATTATAAAGCCACTGGTCCCATTCATCAAAAGGAAATTGGTTAATTTGATTAAATTGACCAATTTGATTAATGGGACCAGTGGATTTATGTCCCGAAATAAAAGTTGCCAGCGTGTTTTTATCTCATCTTTCTTGTGCGTTGGGCCAAGTGTTTTTTAATGTTTTTGGCTTATGTGTTAAACGGAACGGAAAGCCAATGGGCTCGAAATTGGTTAACTAAATACGGATGCAAACCTATTTACGTTGCCTTTTGGACTTATATGTCAGACTGCCTGAGCGGGGAATCGAACCCACGACATCTGAAATCAAAGGCCAAGGTCCTACCGCTAAGGCAGACTGACATGGCCAAAAGGAGACGTCCATAGGCAGCATTTAACACAGTCAGTCTGGGCTAGCGGTAGGACCTTGGCCTTTGATTTCAGAGGTCGTCGGTTCGATTACCCGCTCAGGCAGTCCAAAAGGCAACGTGAATAGGTTTGCATCCGTATTTAGTTTTGCTTATGTAATATGTACGCACATTTTTATCTGATTCTACGTTATCGTGGTAGTTTTAAAATGTTATCGGGATAAAAAAAAATTTTGTATCGTGCCAGCAGTACTTACCTGTCTCTGATCTCAACTTAACGGCTTTTTAATCCAAATAGAGCGCAAATAGCCTCAGTGTTGAGTGCCACTTTCCACATACAAACCATTCCTTCTTGGTTCCGTCTGAGAGTAGCTGGACTAAAACAAAAACATCTCTTCATCGAGAGTAAAAATATATATATACTCGGACGTTATTGAGAAGTGATCATACGTGAAAATACGTTTTCGACCTTCGATCGTGTCTGGAGCATGTAATCCTTTCTTGTTTGGCATCCAATATTTTCTTCTCTTATGCAGCAGGCAACAAAAAAAAAGGAAAAAGTAAACTCTCACTCTCTCTGTCTGTCTTTTCCTTCCAACGGACGGAGAAGAAACGTATTTGGTTCTTGACTGGTGAAGTGTAAATTCGTCTTGTGACTGAGTGCATTTTTGTGTTTTGTTTTGCAGACGGTACAATCCTTCCCATCAATCACCGCCAAAAGGTCTTCGTGAACGGGACGCTGCTGGTGCAGAACGTGCAACGAGCTTCGGACGCGGGCACTTACACCTGTCACGCCAGAGACGACCAAGGACGCAGCACGAGGGCTTCGGTGCACGTAGCTGTGCTAAGTAAGTGTCTGGCATCCCTAGGGATCAGTTTGTTACTCCCATCCTACCGGGGGCGGGGGGGGGGGCGGGGGGCGGCGGGGGGGGGGGGGGGGGGGGGGGGCAGGGCATTGCCATGGCCTTTTATGAAATTGCCCTTTTTGAAAAAAATGGCCTTTTGCGTCGACATTTGCTGGCACGGCAGTGACTGAGACAGAACCTAAAGGCCTAAAATTGGCCAAAAAAAAGGCCTGAAAAGCGCAAAAAATGCAAAGAAATGGTAAAAAGATAGCCAAAAAAAAGTCCCCACTAAAAAACTCTCTGGCTCTCTTACATACTTACCGTACCCGTTTACTAAAAATTGCCCCTGCCATCTCCTTCGGGTTGGTTTAGAGTTACTTGATCTGCGCAGACTGAGGGCAGACTAATGTTTATGACTTTCAAGATTGTTAGAGGTTTCTTGGCTGTCGACATGCCTTTCTTTGACCCCATCCCTGTTAGGAAGACTAGGGGGTCACTCCTTAAAGTTGGTAGTGGTGTCTGCAAACTTAGAGTGTAGAAGACACTTTTTTGCGGTGAGGGTGGTCCACCCATGGAACTCCTTGCCCGAGCAGACCGTGAGTGCATCCTCTGTGAAAAACTTTACTGCTCTTTTAAGGAAGTCATGTTTCAAGCGCTTTTTGAAACGACCAGATTTTGTGCAGGATCCGCTGGTTGACATGCGCGTTTGTTAACTCCTGTTAAAGAATGGACAGGAAGGAATAAGCGCCCATGCCCTTCCTGTTCCGTACCATCTATGTATAGTTAAACCTCATATTATTATTGTCATTTCTCGGTGTTTTGTAATCACTAACAAACAACCGCCTATACCGACGATCAACCGAATGTGGAAATCTCGGCACCGCGCAGCGAGCATTCAAAATCCAACACAGCGCCTGCAGGGTTTGTCGAAACGACCACAAATCATCGAATGCTGGTAGAATGCTGGTATTAAGAAATCAGTCTGCCTCTTTGAATTGCAGTGGGGGATTGTTTTGTTTATATCGACACCGTCTTGCCGCTTGCATTAGTGTGCGTTTACGCCAAATCTCGCCTTTGAATTCTCGCAGCTAAAGCTAGAAATTCTCTGGAATTCCAACATGGCGACGGGTTCAGCTCTGCCGGCTCGCAACGAAACGAGTCAATAATTGAGTATAGAAACGATTGGGAAAATTGGTTCGGCAGGAGGAATTCTTTATCTTACTGTCACGGATTAAAAGACTAAGCATTTGCTCAAACGATGTCGGATTTAGCTAATCCAGGAAGCGTTGGTTACCATGGCAACCACACCTTTGCCATCGCGACTAAATTCCAGCTGCGAGAATGCAAAGGCGAGTCGTTGCGTAAACGCACCCTTATACTTCGTGTTTCGAGCCACGAGGAGACGATCTCCATCCGCATCGTAGCCACGGTGACTAGGTGCAGACAATTCGAAAGCCACGTGCTCCTTTAAAGGCGAGGAAGCAACTCGCGAATTTAGTATTAACTAAGTTACAGGTAGTGAGCAAAAAAAGTGTCCGCTGCAAGTCGTTGTATAAACGCGCCCTAAAAAGAAGAACGAATTTTATTAAGTGGCCCTCGCCTGTAGCCACATACCCCCAACTAGAATCTAAGGGCGCATTTAACAACAATAACTTCTCACTCGCGGACTGCTGATTACTAGTCTATCGTTTTTAGTTTACAATTAAAGGGTTTCCAGTTTTTCCTAATGAAATGATGCGATACATAGACATTTAAAAGGACATTCCTCCCAGCGCAAATTTTCTCGATCCTCCACATCAAGTACGGCTCTAAAGTTTTATTTTCTTACCGTTAGCCAATCCCTAGCTAAATATCCGTTTTAACACGTGGCGTGTACGAGATTTTCTGTTGGAATATTTACTCCGTCCCGTACGTATATGATCCTTTGAGCGCCTACAATAACCATGACGTTTCATTGTTTCCGGTTGTGACGACACAGTTTTTACGTCAACGCTGTCACGTGACCCGCAGACGTCGTTCATGTAATCACGAGAAGACGAGGGCGGAAGTGACGTTGTAGTATTACTACGCCGAATCTCGCGACGGCAGCGCGTGGACACATGATTGCGCGTGGCTGGTATAAGGCAGGCCGGATGTTGCGTTAAATGTATTATAAATAACAACGAGGGTAAAAAAAAAACAAAGAACAATAATAATTTTAAACATTGTTTTAATGTGTCCACATTTATCAGTATTGTCAAAATTTGCCTATTCTGGCGAAAAGATACACCACTGAGAACTACTTCTAGTGATGATTAGACAATGGCAGAAAATGTTGTTATCCCTCAACGAGAATTCAACTTAGAACATGGCACCGTTTACGCTCATTTGGGTTTCTCGAATTGAAAACAGACCACTGAATGATGTCATTTAGAGATCAATCCACCATTTTCTTTTGCAGAAGGATCTGAATTCTTGTTGTCAATGTATGTTTTCAATTATTACTGTCTTCTACTGTAAAAAGTAACACACACTGAAGAACCACAATTAGGAACACAATTGTATTCCTTAAAGATGAAACATAATTTTTTTTTTCCATCCCCTTGTTGCAGCTTTTTATACGATTAGGGAAATGTGGAGAATTTTAAATTTAAGTCTTCGCTAAGGAGCGTCCTTGGCACGGAAAATCAATAGCCAGAGATTAAGAAAAGTTACTTACCATTGACGACTTCTTGAAAGATCTCCTCTTCTTCTTCGCTTCTAAAAATCGAAGTAAGATTAAAAACTCTTAAAACTAAATCACTACTATTTGGCCATGAAGGCGGCGGCGGCGGCGGAAACTCGTAAGTCTTGTGGCTGATAAATATTTGTGAAAAATTTGCGGCTTCGTTTAAACCCTTAA
The DNA here is from genome assembly GCA_023313725.1 of Lithobius niger. Classification (NCBI taxonomy): domain Eukaryota; kingdom Metazoa; phylum Arthropoda; class Chilopoda; order Lithobiomorpha; family Lithobiidae; genus Lithobius; species Lithobius niger. The sequence continues at coordinate 11,240 of JAHWFP010006427.1, forward strand.
TGTTTTGATCATGTAGGAGTTTTCGTTTACGCCAAAGTCTTGTTGTTTTATCGTTGTACTAGAAAGAAAAATAAATAGAAGCTTCCACAACATAGGTAAAAGGCAAATAGCTTTGAAAATAAAGGTCGGTGGAGACAGAAGCTGCGAATATCGCTTCTCGGTTTTTAAGCCACAACATTTGCTTAGTGCAAGTTACGACTAGAGCCATCAAATACCGGCCCATGCAGGGTGTTGATCGTAATTTTTGAAAACTTGATGATTGATATGTTGAATGCATAGGGAGATCCATCTGAGGGATATGTTGAAGAATGATCCACTATAGCGTCAAGGGCTGGATTATGGGCGGAATAGATCTTATTTCGAATGAATCTTTGGTGCGTGAATCCTTCCCTAAGTCAACAGCACAAGAAATAGTGTCCCAAGGAAATATTATACGGGAATGATAATTTCTAACAAAACCGCTCACTAATTCAATATTTTTGTAAAATTTGTGTAAAATTATGTGAAAATTGCACGTTCTTAAAAAACGTTTTAAGCAGAAAAATTAGTTTTCAATTTTTGTGTCGTACTTTGTGATGGCGGTTGAAAATTGCTGTTACACTTTCTACCATTGTTGTAGTATTTCGAACACATTTCGTGTTAGAACAAAAAATGAAAGGCGAATTTAGTTTATTAAATTAGTTAAATAGATTGCCTTGTGTTAGAAATTAAAAAGAAATTAGAAAAGAAATTACAGGCCGTGGAGAGTTATTATACTTTATTACCTTTGACGTGTAATATTTACGGGGGGGGGGGGGATTGAGGCTTAATGGCGCGTCGACAGCAAGGTATTTACGGGGTATTAACGGGGTGAAGGTATTTATTCACGTTTGTTGACTTAAGGAAGATTCACGTACTAACTAAAGATTCATTAGAAAAAGGTCTATTACGACATATGGAAGAATTGCAAGTAGTATTAGGGCTATGATGTTTATTGTTCAGGATTAGATGTTAATGAGACTCGTCTGTCACTGCCT